>JAVSCE010010472.1:0-144742 GCA_032199065.1 Smutsia gigantea
GAAAATGTTATTGAAAAGCTTTTTATTTATTTATTTTTAACAATGTCATTTCTCCAATGCCAGAAGATGCTGCAAATAAGTATAACTTTCTAATGCAATACTTTTATTGCTTCAGAACGTATGATTTGAAAGTACCATCATAAATCACTGAAGTACATAATTACAAAAATAGAGAAGGAAAAAAGAGAAACACAAAGTGAAAACCAACACAACATTGCATCATAATGAATTATAGCACCTCACAGCAACACAGAAAAGACTTTGCTTTTGCATAAGGAAATTGGTCTTTATCTCTATATTTCTGCTAGGTATTTTTCATTTTAAGCATGATATAATAACACCAACTCCTAAGAATTTAGGCACTATCAAAAATAGCATTCTGAAATCTTATTTATTGGTATTTTAGATTGCAAGCTGTCTTAATAAAAATTTTCCATGAAATTTTCAATCATAAAAACGTTGAAATTATTAACTTTAAAAACTATAAACAAAAATATAAAAAATGAGCATTTTGTGATACCACGATTTTTTTCATTCCTTCAAGTTTACTTTTATTTTACATAATGAAATTCCTCACTAAAATAGTTATTTATCTAGATTTCATTTTAATCAGAATATGATTTCTGGATCCTAAAATTAATGAAATTTTCACTTTTGATAGTTTTTTTGTATATAATTTCCTCCAATATCCTCAAATCAGACATTACATTCAGATAATATTTATTGAACATCTACTAGGTATAAAAAATTATACCTAGGTATAAAAAATAATCTCTGGAGGGAGCATGAGAGTATCTTCCAAAGTTTACCATCTAGTGGTGATAATGGACATATGCAGAAGGCCGTGCAATATAATGCCAACCATAATAAGAACCATAATACAGGTAGTAAGAAAGTATTATTATGTCTGCATGTCCTTGAGTTCCTGATAGCTAGGATTAGCAGTTGGCAGATTGTGAGATGAAGATCGTAGTCACATCAAAATATTGTTTATTTGTTCAGATGATTGATGCATTCAATATACACCTGAGTTCTAAGAATTGTTAGGGATACAAAATATATAAGACATGTTGCCTATTCTGAAATATCTGAGTCTTCTAGGAAAAGCAGACACTAGCGGATATTTATTACATGATGTGTCAATGGGAGTCACAGAGGTAGACACAGTATAAAGAGAACACAATTTTTGCAACCTTATGAGAAAAAGTGACCTTCTTGATTCTTGTTTAATTGAAATGCTAGTTCATATTTGTTTAAAAATATGCATCTTCATAAAATATTGTGGGTAAAATTGCAATATTTCCAGAATTTCTCACCGAGCCTTAGTTTGTCTCCATATCAATAGGAGTTTACAAGGGGTGGGAGAGGTATTTTTGGCTTCTTCTGAGCCAGGATGGGTAGAGATTTCGGCGAGCCGGAGTAGATGACTTCCTATAAACAAGTTGTAAGCAATAAACAGGTTTCTCCCACTTTATTTTTCCCTTGACTGATCTCAGCCTCAAAGGTTTATTTGTCCTGGGCTGCGAACACATTTTTCCCCCAGGGTTACAAATATGAATTGGCATGTCTGACCCATGCTTTCAAAAAAGTGGGTTGAATATGAGAACATATTTTAATGTCTAAATGTGGTCTTATTTGCCAATCTTTACCTTGGCTCCTTTGTGAATATTTAGTGTTTGAATGTTGATTGAACAGAGTGTGACCTCGTTAAAATAGCTAGGGTTAATGCCATCATGTGTTTGGCCCTGGCTCTCTGGAACAACCCTCTCTTTTGGTTTCCCCTACCCCCTAACAAACACACACACATTTTTAAAAATCAATGACTTATCAGATAACTGTGGCAACTCTGACATTCCTACTCATTGTCCTGCAAAGAAGACTCAGAAGGGAAAATTATAAGGGCAACACATGATTTCTTTTCACTCTAGTGTTCCAGCTTGTGAGCCTGGATATTATAGACACTTTGCTATATTGCAATATATATCGTCCTTAAAAAAAAGTACTCTGTAAATTCACACACTAAAAATAATAGGACTTTGGGGAAAATAAATTTAATGACAGACCATTCAGAATCTGTATGATTTTCTAACCAGAGCCTCAACTAAGATAATACTTCAATAAAACACATTAACACAGGTAAAAAGACATGTCACATTTCTAGTAAATAAATAAATACAACAATAAATGTAGGAATTTATCTTTAAAAAAAAACAAAGGTGGTAGTAACTTATTGGAAGGAGTATTAAGAAGCATTGAGGCTGTTAAGTTATGGAGACAAAGAAAAAATACCCAAAGACTGGAGGCACTACACAAAAAAAAACTTCAACAGAGCACAAGAGTGAATGTAGCCAAGACTGGAGATCATTGGCATCTGGATGTACTCCACCTGCATGGCTTGCTAGGTTCGGCTCACTTTGAATACTTTCAGTTCAGTTACTCTTATTTAGTGGGACAAAATCCTAATGGAAAAAAAAATGCATGTGAATCAGACAACTTCCACCTTACTTTGACATCATTCCCAGATTTATTATGGGGCATGAGCTGATTTGCATACTAAAATTGGTTCTACCTGCAACTCTATTTTTGCACAATTTCTCATCGTTACACTGAGACTTTTTCTGTGCTTCTTTACAGGTCTTGACTTATCTGGAGTGCTTCCTAGTAATCTGACCCTACTTGGTTCTTGTCCACATCCATTCGGGATAGCTTGAGTTCTGTAATAGAGATAGTGGTATGTATTTACATCAACTGGACTCTTTAGAAATAAGATTATAAGCACATTCTTAATGTTGATAATTCTGTTTAATTTAGAAAACAAGGGGAGTTTTCTCTCCTTTTATGCCTCCTAAAGAAATAAGGATTTTTAATTTTTCATAGCATAAAAATCAGAGTATTAACAAGCTTTTAGAGACATCAAAAATTTACAATCTCCTGATTTTAGCATGTAATTGATTAGGAAAGAATTTTGATCTTGGAATCAGTGTTTGCCATTTGGTGAATATGACATGTTTTGTTCTGGTGCACTGATTGCCCGGTCCCTAATTCTGTGTGAAGAACTTTTTTTTTTTTTGGTATTAATAATGTAAAATTACATGAGCAACATTATGGTTACTAGAGTCCCCCCATTATCAAGCCCCCACCACATACCCCACTACAGTCACTGTCCATCAGCATAGTAAGATGTTATAAAATCATTACTTGTCATCTCTGTAAATACTGCCTTTCTCATGTCCCTCACCACTTCATTATGCGTGCTAATCGTAATGCCCCTTTTTCCCCCTTATCCCTCCCTTCCCACCCATCCTCCCAAGTCCCTTTCCCTTTGGTAACTGTTAGTCCATTCTTAGGTTCTGTGAGTCTGCTGCTCTTTTGTTCCTTCAGTTTTTGCTTTGTTCTAATACTCCACAGATGAGTAAAACCATTTGATACTTGCCTTTCTCCACCTGTCATATTTCATTGAGCATAATACCCGCTAGCTCGATCCATGTTGTTGCAAATGGTAGAATTTGTTTTCTTCTTATGGCTGAATAATATTCCACTGTGTATATGTACCACCTCTTCTTTATCCATTCATCTACTGATGGACCCTTAGGTTGCTTCCATTTCTTGGCTATTGTGAATAGTGCTGCAATAAGCATAGGGGTGCATATGTCATTGCACACTGGGCTGCTGCAGTCTTAGGGTAAATTCCTAGGAGTGGAATTCCTGGGTCAAATGGGATTTCTATTTTTAGCTTTTGAGGAACCTCCATTCTGCCTTCCACAATGGTTGAACTAATTTGCATTCCCACCAGCAGTGTAGGAGGGTTCCCCTTTCTCCACATCCTCACCAACATTTGTTGTTGTTTGTGTTTTGGATGTTGGCCATCCTAACTGGTGTGAGGTGATATCTCATTGTGGTTTTAATTTGCATTTCTCTGATGATTAGCAATGTGGAGCATCTTTTCATGTGCCTGTTGGCCATCGGAATTTCTTCTTTGGAGAAGTGTCTGTTCAGCTCCTCTGCTCATTTTTTAATCGGCTTATTTGCTTTTTGTTTGTTGAGGTGTGTGAGCTCTTTATATAATTTGGTGTCAGCCCCTTATCGGATATGTCATTTATGAATATATTCTCCCATACTGTAGGATGTCTTTTTGTTCTCCTGATGGTGTCCTTTGCTGTACAGAAGCTTTTTAGTTTGATATAGTCTCACTTGTTCATTTTTGCTTTTGTTTCTCTTCCTGAGAAGATGCGTTTAGGAAAAAGTTGCTCATTTTTATATTCAAGAGATTTTACCTATGTTTTTTTCTAAGAGGTTTATGGTTTCATGACTTACATTCAGGTCTTTGATCCATTTTGAGTTTACTTTTGTGTATGGGGTTAGACAATAATACAGTTTCATACTCTTACATGTAGCTGTCCAGTTTTGCCAACACCAACTCTTGAAGAGGCTGTCATTTCCCTATTGTATATCCATGGCTCCTTTATCATATATTAATTGACCATATATGTTTTGGTTTATATCAGGGCTCTCTAGTCTGTTGCATTGGTCTATGGGTCTGCTCTTGTGCCAGTACCAAATTGTCTTGATTACTGTGGCTTTCTAGTACAGCTTGAAGTCAGGTAGTGTAATTTCCCTGCTTTGTTCTTCCTTCTCAGGACTGCTTTGGCTATTCGGGGTCTTTAGTGGTTCCATATGAATTTTAGAACTATTTGCTCTAGTCCATTGAAGAATGCTGTTGGTATTTTGATAGGGATTGCACTGAATCTGTACATTGCTTTAGGCAGGATGGCCATTTTGACAATATTAGTTCTTCCTATCCATGAGCACAGGATGTGTTTCCATTTATTGGTTTCTTCTTTAATTTCTCTCATGAGTGTCTTCTAGTTTTCAGAGTAAAAGTCTTTCCTTCTTTGTTTAGGTTTATTCCTAGGTATTTTATTCTTTTTGATGCAATTGTGAATGGAGTTGTTTTCCTGATTTCTCTTTCTGTTAGTTCATCGTTAGTGTATAGGAATTCAACAGATTTCTGTGTATTAATTTTGTATCCTGCAACTTTACTGAATTCAGATAGTAGATCTAGTAGTTTTAGAGTGGATTGTTTAGGGTTTTTTATGGACACTATCATGTCATCTGCAAACAGAAACAGTTTGACTTCTTCCTTATCAATCTGGATTCCTTTTATTTCTTTGTGTTGTCTGATTGCCATTGCTAGGACCTCTAGAACTATGTTGAATAAAAGTGGGGAGAGTGGGCATCCTTGTCTTGTCCTGAATGTAGGTGAAAAGCTTTCAGCTTCTCACTGTTAGGTATGATGTTGGCTGTGATTTTGTCATATATGGCCTTTATTATGTTGAGGTACTTGCCCTCTAAACCCATTTTGTTGGGAGTTTTTATCATGAATTGATGTTGAATTTTGTCGAATGCTTTTTCAGCATCTATGGAGATGATCATGTGGTTTTTGTCATTCTTTTGTTGATGTAGTGGATGATGTTGATGGATTTTTGAATGTTGTACCATCCTTACATCCCTGGGATTAATCCAACTTGATCATGATGGCTGATGTTTTGATGTATTTTTGAATTCGGTTTGCTAATATTTTGTTGAGTATTTTTGCATCTATATTCATCAGGGATATTGGTCTGTAATTTTCTTTTTTTGTGGTGTCTTTGCCTGGTTTTGGTATTAGACTGACATTGGCCTCGTAAAATGAGTTTGGAAGTATTCCCTCCTCTTCAAATTTTTGGAAAACTTTAAGGAGGATGGGTATTAGGTCTTCACTAAATGTTTGATAAAATTCAGTAGTGAAACCATCTGGTTCAGGTGTTTTGTTCTTAGGTATTTTTTTGATTACCAGTTCAATTTCTTTGCTGGTAATTGGTCTATTCATATTTTCTGTTTCTTCCTGGGTCAGCTTTGGAAGGTTGTATTTTTCTAGAAAGTTGTCCATTTCTTGTAGGTTATCCAGTTTGTTACCATATAATATTTCACAGTATCCTCTCATAGTTCTTTGTATTTCTGTGGTGTCTGTAGTGATTTCTCCTTTCTCATTTCTGATTCTGTTTATGTGTGTAGGTGCTCTTTTTTCTTGATAAGTCTGTCTATAGGTTTATCTATTTTGTTTATTTTCTCAAAGAACCAGCTCCTGCTTTCATTGATTCTTTTATTGTTTTATTCTTCTCAGTTTTATTTATTTATGCTTTAATCTGTATTATGTCCCTCCTTCTACTGACTTTGGGCCTCATTTGTTGTTCCTTTTCTAGTTTCATTAATTGTGAGTTTAGACTGTTCATTTGGGATTGTTCTTCTTTCCTGAGGTAGGACTGTATTGCAATATATTTCCCTCTTAGCACGGCCTTCGCTGCATCCCACAGATTTTGTGGTGTTGAATTATTCTTGTCATTTGTCTTCAAATATAGCTTAATCTCTTTTTTTTATTTGGTCATTGAGCCACTGATTATTTAGTAGCATGTTATTAAGCTTCCATGTGTTTGTGGGCTTTTTCATTTTCTTTGTGTAATAGATTTCTAGTTTCATACCTTTGTGATCTGAGAAACTGGTTGGTACAATTTCAATCTTTTTAATTTACTGAGCCTCTTTTTGTGGCCTAGGATATGATCTACTCTTGAAAATGTTCCATGTGCTCTTGAGAAGAATGTGTATCCTGTTGCTTTTGGATGAAGTGTTCTGTAGATTTCCATTAGGTCCATCTGTTCTAATACATTGTTCAGTGCCTCTTTCTTTTATTTATTTTCTGTCTGGTGGATCTGTCCTTTGGAGTGACTGGTTTGTTAAAGTCTCCTAAAATGAATGCATTGCATTCTATTTCCTCCTTTAATTCTTTTAGTATTTGTTTCACATATATAGGTGATCCTCTGTTGGGTGCATAGATATTTATAATAGTTATATCCTCTTGTTAGACTGACCCCTTTATCATTATGTAATGTCCTTCTTTGTCACTTGTTACTTTCTTTGTTTTGAAGTCTATGTTGTCTGATACACTTCCTGCAACTACTGCTTTTTTCTCCCTATTAGTTGCATGAAATGTCTTTTTCCATCCCTTTACTTTCAGTCTGTGTATGTCTTTGGATGTGATGTGAGTCTCTTGTAGGCAGCATATAGATGGGTCTTTTTTTTTTATCTATTTAGTGACTCTACATCTTTTGATCTTTGCATTTAGGCCATTTACATTTAGGGTGATTATTGTTAGGTGTGTACTTTTTTCTATTTCAGGCTTAGATTCGTGGTTATCAAAGGTTCAAGGGTAATTCCCTTACTATCTAACAGTCTATTTCACTCACTTCATATGCTATTCCAAACACAACCTAAAAGTTCTTTTTTTTTTTCCTCCTTTTCTTCCTCCTCCATTCTTTGTATGTTATGAGTCATATTCTGTACTCTTTGTCTATCCCTTGGGTGACATCTATTTAGCCTTAGGAATACTTCCATCTATAGGAGTCCCTCCAAAATATACTGTAGTGTTGGTTTGTGAGAGGCAAATTCTCTCAGATTTTGCTTATCTGAAAATTGTTTAATCCCTCCTTCAAATCTAAATGATAATCTTGCTGGGTAGAGTATTCTTTGCTCAATGCCCTTCTGCTTCATTGCATTAAATGTAACATGCCACTCCTTTTGGGCCTGTAAGGTTTCTGTTAAAAATGTGATGATTGCCTGATGGGTTATTCTTTGTATGTGATATTTTTTCTCTCTCTAGTTGCTTTTAAAAGTCTGTCTTTTTCTTTCATCTTTGTCATTTTAATTATTATATGTCTTGATGTTGTCTTCCTTGGGTCCCTTGTGTTGGGAGATATGTGCATCTCGATGGCTTGAGAGACTATCTCCTTCCCCAGATTGGGGAATTTTTCAACAATTACCTCCTCAATGACACTTTTTTTTTTAATATAATTTATTTTATTATCATTAATTTACAATTACATGTGCAATATTACGATTATTAAACTACCCCTTCATCAGGTCCCCACCACCAACCCCATTACAGTCACTGTCCATCAGCGTAGTGAGATGCTATAGAATCACTACTTGTCTTCTCTGAGTTGTACTGCCCTCCCCGTGCCCCCCCAACATTACATCTGCTAATCGTAATGCCCCTTTTTCCCTCTTATCCCTCCCTTCCCGCCCATTTTCCCCAGTCCCTTTCCCTTTGGTAACTATTAGTCCGTTCTTGGGTTCTGTGAGTCTGCTGCTGTTTTGTTCCTTCAGTATTTTTTCTTTGTTCTTATACTCCACATATGAGTGAAATCATTTGATACTTGTCTTTTTCGGCTTGGCTTATTTCACTGAGCATAATACCTCTAGCTCCATCCATGTTGTTGCAAATGGTAGGACTTGTTTTCTTCTTATGGCTGCATAATATTCCATTGTGTATATGTACCACATCTTCTTTACCCATTCATCTACTGATGGACACTTAGGTTGCTTCCATTTCTTGGCTATTGTAAATAGTGCTGCAATAAACATAGGGGTGCATCTGTCCTTTTCAAATTGGGCTGCTGCATTCTTAGGGTAAATTCCTAGGAGTGGAATTCCTGGGTCAAATGGTATTTCTATTTTGAGTTTTTTGAGGAACCTCCATACTGCTTTCCACAATGGTTGAACTAATTTGCAGTCCCACCAGCAGTGTAGGAGGGTTCCCTTTTCTCCACATCCTCGCCAACATTTGTTGTTGTTTGTGTTTTGGATGTTGGCCATCCTCACTGGTGTGAGGTGATATCTCATTGTGGTTTTAATCTGCATTTCTCTGATGATTAGCGATGTGGAGCATCTTTTCATGTGCCTGTTGGCCATCTGAATTTCTTCTTTGGAGAAGTGTCTATTCATGTCCTCTGCCCATTTCTTAATTGGATTATTTGCTTTCTGTTTGTTCAGGTGCATGAGTTCTTTATATATTTTGGATGTCAACCCTTTATCAGATACGTTTTTTATGAATATATTCTCCCATACTGTAGGATGTCTTTTTGTTCTACTGATGGTGTCCTTTGCTGTACAGAAGCTTTTCAGCTTGATATAGTCCCACTTGTTCATTTTTGCTTTTGTTTCCCTTGCCCGGGGAGATATGTTCATGAAGAAGTTGCTCATGTTTATGTCCAGGAGATTTTTGCCTATGTTTTTTTCTAAGAGTTTTATGGTTTCATGACTTACATTCAAGTCTTTGATCCACCTTGAGTTTACCTTTGTGTATGGGGCTAGACAGTAGTCCAGTTTCATTCTCTTACATGTAGCTGTCCAGTTTTTCCAGCACCAGCTGCTGAACAGGCTGTCATCTCCCCATTGTATATCCAAGGCACTTTTATCAAATATTAATTGACTGTATATGTTTGGGTTAATGTTTGGATTTTCTATTCTGTTCCACTGGTCTGTGGGTCTGTTTTTGTGCCAATATCAATGACACTTTCTATCCCTTTTTCTCTCTCTTCTTCTTCTGGTACCCCTATTATGCGAATATTGTTCCATTTGGATTGCTCACAGAGTTCTCTCAATATTCTTTCATTCTTAGAGATTCTTTTTTCTCTCTGTGCTTCAGCTGCTTTGTATTCTTCTTCACTAATTTCTATTCCATTTACCATCTCTTCAACTACATCTAATCTGCTTTTAAATCCCGCCATTGTATGTTTCATTTCAGATATGGAATTTCTTAATGATTGAATCTCCTTCTTAAATTTGTTCATGAGTTCTTGAATATTTTTCTGTACCTCCATAAGCATGTTTATGATTTTTATTTTGAACTCTCTTTCAGGAAGATTGTTGAGTTCAGTTTCATTTGGCCTTTTTCCAGGGTTTGTGAGATTTTGGTCTGAACCATGTTCTTTTGAGATTTCATATTTCTGTGTGGTGCCCTCTAGTACCCAGAAGCTCCAGTCTCTGGAGCTGCTCAGCCCCTAGAGTGAGGTTCGAGGTCTTAGGGGTGCAGAGCTGGTGCCTGGGGGGAGGAAAGATCTGTTTACTGATTCCCATCTGCTGCGCCTGTCTCCAGTATCAGAGCTAGTGGGCCGAAAACACCATTGTAAGCCTCTGTGTTTTGCCTCTTTAGCTGTTTTAGGCGGGGCCTTCCTCTGACTGTCCTGACACCAGCTCAGTGACTGACAGTTTGCGAGCCATTGGTGTCAGTCCAGGAGGAAGGTACAACAGGCTGTGAATCACAGTGGGGGGCCTAGGAGTTGAGCAGCCAGCCAGGGGGATGGAGCTCCTGAAGCTCCTCAAAGTTTCCAATCTGCTGGGCAGAGCATGCTCAGACAACCTTGTTCCCCTATCCCTTCACCCCTGGAGCAAGCTCCATGCAAACCCCACCCCTTCAGCAGCCCTCTCACTGCTAGGAAGCCTCTCAGACCGCCTGCCTTTCCCTTGTCCCAGAGAGGCCGGGTGTGGATCCCATCCTCCGCAAATGTCTGGAATCTGTCACTCAAGCACTCCGCCTTCCCAGCACCCCATTCTCCAGAGCATCACACAATATAGGCTTCTGCTCACAAAGCAGATCTCCAGGGCTAGGTGTCCAGCAGTCCCAGGCTTCCACCTCCTCCCCTGCTCCATTTCTCTTCCTCCTGCTGGTGAGCTGGGGTGGGGGAAGGGCTTGGGTCCCGCCAGATTAAGGCTTTTGTACGTTACCCTGTTTTGTGGTCTGCTCTGTTTGTGAGGTCTGTATGCAGTCTGGTGCAGCATTCTTTCCTGTTGTTCTTTACTGGTTAGTTGTATTAACTATATTTTCACACTATGTGTGGTATTGGGAGTAGTTCTCTGTCTCACCTCTCACACCGCCATCTTGAATCTAGGCCCATGCATGACTTTTTTTTTTAACACACCTTCTCTATACTGAGTTGATCCACCTCCACAGTGCCGCCACCACCACTCCGTGCACCCTCTGTGTGAAGAACTTTTATAGGCAAAGGAACTGAAAGCTGGTGGTGGGTTATGGAGGAATAATTTTCAGGAATATTAAGCAAAATGCTAATTATCAAACAAGTGATTATAAGAGGTAAATAAAGCACAGTTTGCTTAGTGACCTGGATATTGTGGAAGATAATGGAGTGTTTGGGGCCTTCAAGCATTGAAATACTCTCCTTCATTTATTTCTTTAATTTGCAAGTGTATAGGGAGATACTATCAGCATTCTGTGCTGTTGTGCTTAAAAGTGTACAAAGAAAACAGAACTCCATCATCATCAGATTGCTGAGTACACTTAAATGCAGCTAATCTATATTATCATCATAAATTGCTGCAGTTCCATAATGCTTCAGTTCCCTGAATAATTCTGACTGATTCTGTTTTTTCTTCCTTTGCCTTAGATAAGCATAGGCAAGTCATGTTTTACTAACCATGAAAGCTTAAGGCTGACTTGTTTCTACTATTGTCTTATTAAACAATAGATTTTACGAGTTTAATATTTTAATTATGTTTGAAAAAAGAAAACAACTTATAGTTTAAAATAAAAATCCTAATTTCTTTCCACTCTTCATTCTGCTGAAATAAGCCTTTTTCAAAAAAGAACCAGCTTAATGATCTCTCCACTTAACACAACTAATGTTTCGAGGCTGTAAATTATATAGTCAAAATGCTTAAATAATTTTCAGCATGTTCATAAAGATTTTATTGCTTTCTTTGGTAGCCTATTCTAGTAACTAAGAATTTTTTTTAAGTTCCCAAAGCTTCATCTTTCCTTAGTTTATAGCAAGATTTTTTATTTCACCATACAATTTTGTGACATTCATTTCTGGGATTTTCAAATACATTAATTGGCTACTTTTCTTTTAATTCGAGAGACATTAAATTCACCTTGCTTTTCAGAAGTGGTTGTAATCTTTTATTAGCTGAGAGGCTTTTTACAAGATTTGAGTTTTTTAAAAATACTCAAACAATATTTAGAGTGACAACTGTGTGTTATGTCTTTGCTCTCTTTCCATCATCTCTCTTCAGTTGAGAAACGTTTCAAAATATCATATATATTAAGACTTAGGAGGTAATGAAGACCATTGTTAAATGCCACAGAAGTTCACTAAGGGACATCTAAAAGCTTCATTCTTGAGTCTTTTTTTAAAAAAACATCTGAATTAACTTCATATTCAGAAGTCTGTATCTGGAAGCAGAAAAGGGTAACCTAATTTTGTCTTTGCCTCAACAATTTCTCCACATACCAGAACATCCACATCACTATAATTTCCTGCCTTGACACTATCCATCTTTAAAATTATAAAACATTGAAATTTCCCTTGACCTTACATTTCTTAAGTTTCTTTTAAGTTACTCTGCATTTCTCAGCTCCCCTTCAAAGAAACTGCTTGAAAGCATTATCTTTACACACTTCTTCATATCCCATTTTTCTCCTCAACCTTCTTAAACCAGGATGTCCTTCCATCTCTGAAAATTCTCACCAATGATCTTCATCTTGCCAAAATAAATTGCCAGTTTTTGTCCTTTTCTGACTTGTCATCTTTGCTACTTTGACATTTTGACTATTCCCTACTTCTTAAATACATAATTTCATTTCTAGACACACTTGGTTTTCTATTTTGCAAACTCTTTCACTAGCTACTTTTCTATCAGGGCTCTTTCCTTGCTTCATCTATTTTCTGTATTTATATTCTCTTCTTAGGCAAACTCATTCAGTTTTATCACTTCAAACAGTGTCTATATGCTGATGTCCCTCATAGTTTTATCTTCTGCATGAATATCCACCTTTTTTCTTAGCATCTTCATTTGGATGTTGAACTGTATCTCAAATATTATATTTTCAAAATGGAAAATTTCATTTCCAACATGAAAATCTGCTCTCTCCAAAGTATTCCCATTCCGATTTCATCCAGTTCCTCAGGAAAATTATCTAGGCAGGAATTATTATTCATCCTGCCTCTTCCTCCATCTTATATCCAGTTCATCAGGCAAGTTGGGCTATAGATAGATATCACCAACATATTACCGAAATCTGATCTCATCTTTTCAATGTACTGCTATAGGTGCTAAGACAAATAGTGTCAGCTGTCACTCAGGCTACTGCAATAGTCTCCTGATTGAGATCCTGCCTCAATTCTTTTTTTTTATTGTGAAATGATTATCACAGTGAGTTTAGTTAACATCCTTCAACATACATAGTTACAAATTATTTTTTCTTGCGATGTGAACTTCTGAGGTTTTTTCTCTTAACAACTTTTCAATACACAAGACATTATTGCTCACCATGCAACGAACAAGTTCCAATACAGTGAACAAGCTCCCACACGGTGAACAATGCAAGGAACATAGTGAACAAGTTCTCACAAGGTGAACAATGCAAAGGCAGTCATATCAGAGAAACTAATTCAGTTACTATAATAAATCAAGTCAACTATGATTATTCATATGATTTTTATACTTAAATTATAAGTGAATCCCACATTTCCCCCTTTTTTGTTTTAATTGACGCAAATGCATATGCATATATTTGTGGAAGGTACCAGAATAATGATTAGCTGGGCTCGGCCTGTGACATAGCTTGTCACAGGCAATGTCTCTCTCTTCTGGAGGGGTGAGGTTCTATGCCTCACCTCAGTTGGCCCCCACGTTGCTCACCTGAGGTCCCTTGCGACTGTGCCTGTCTTAGGTTGTTCCTCCCATGAGGAATCTTACCCGTCTCTGGCTAACCAGCCATCTCCTGGGACCAAACAGGGAGATAAAATACAAAAGAGAGGACAGCCAGCAGCTATAATTCTGGACAAAATCACAATATACATGATTATTTTCTTGCAGCAAATGCAGGTGGGGAAGCAGTATATGATTCACAAAGTTGTTTAAAAGGAATCACCTATTTCTTAAAGTTAATTCTTGAAAAGTAGCATATGCTTGTATTGGCGTTAAAAGACCAACAACTGCCTTCTGCACACACACTAGGAGAACAGGAATACAAATGCATAACAGTATTAGACCTACAATTATAGGTCATATCCAATGAAACAAAGAAAACCAATTTAACAATCCAGGAATTTGTGAAAACTTATCAATAACATGGTGAATGTTGTTTATTTGATCTTGAATAGTATGCGAAAAATCAGACAAATTAAAACAACACATCCCTGGAAATTGTTCACATCCCATATGTTCTTTTTTTTTATGACTTATTCTTTTACTAGCTTCTCCTAAGTATTCATTTCTTTTATAATTTACTTTGGATCATTAATCTACAATTACATGTGCAATATTATGATTATTAAACTAGCCCTTCATCAAGTCCCCCCCACCAACCCCATTACAGTCACTGTCCATCAGCGTAGTGAGATGCTATAGAGTCACTACTTGTCTTCTCTGAGTTGTACAGCCATCCCCATACCCCCCCAACATTGCATCTGCAATCATAATGCCCCTTTTTCCCTCTTATCCCTCCCTTCACACCCACGTCCCCAGTCCCTTTCCCTTTGGTAACTATTAGTCTGTTCTTGGGTTCTGTGAGTGTGCTGCTGTTTTGTTCTTTCAGTTTTTTTCTTTGTTCTTATACTCCAAATATGAGTGAAATCATTTAATACTTGTCTTTTTCGGCTTGGCTTATTTCACTGAGCATAATACCCTCTAGCTCCATCCATGTTGTTGCAAATGGTAGGATTTGTTTTCTTCTTATGGCTGTATAATATTCCATTGTGTATATGTACCACATCTTCTTTATCCATTCATCTACTGATGGACACTTAGGTTGCTTCCATTTCCTGGCTATTGTAAATAGTGCTGTGATAAACATAGGGGTGCATCTATCTTTTTCAAACTGGGCTGCTGTATTCTTAGGGTAAATTCCTATGAGTGGAATTGCTGGGTCAAATGGTGTTTCTATTTTGAGTTTTTTGAGGAACCTCCATACTGCTTTCCACAATGGTTGAACTAATTTGCATTCGCAACAGCAGTGTAGGAGGGTTCCCTTTTCTCCACATCCTCACCAACATTTGTTGTTGTTTGTGTTTTGGATGTTAGCCATCCTCACTGGTGTGAGGTGATATCTCATTGTGGTTTTAATCTGCATTTCTCTGATGATTAGCGATGTGGAGCATCTTTTCATGTGCCTGTTGGCCATCTGATTTTCTTCTTTAGAGAAGTGTCTATTCATGTCCTCTGCCCATTTCTTAATTGGATTATTTGCTTTTTGTTTATTAAGGTGAATGAGTTCTTTATATATTTTGGATGTCAACCCCTTATCAGATACGTCATTTATGAATATATTCTCCCATACTGTAGGATGTCTTTTTGTTCTACTGATGGTGTCCTTTGCTGTACAGAAGCTTTTCAGCTTGATATAGTCCCACTTGTTCATTTTTGCTTTTGTTTCCCTTGCCCGGGGAGATATGTTCATGAAGAAGTCGCTCATGTTTATGTCCAAAAGATTTTTGCCTATGTTTTTTTCTAAGAGTTTTATGGTTTCATGACTTACATTCAGGTCTTTGATCCACCTTGAGTTTACCTTTGTGCATGGGGTTAGACTGTAGTCCAGTTTCATTCTCTTACATGTAGCTGTCCAGTTTTTCCAACACCAGCTGCTGAAGAGGCTGTCATCTCCCCATTTTATATCCAAGGCTCCTTTATCAAATATTAATTGAATGTATGTGTTTGGGTTAATGTTTGGATTTTCTATTCTGTTCCACTGGTCTATGGGTCTGTTTTTATGCCAGTACCAAATTGTCTTGTTTACTGTGGCTTTGTAGTGGGCTTGAAGTCAGGGAGCGTAATTCCCCCTGTTTCTTTCCTCCTTCTCAGGATTGCTTTGGCTATTCGGGGTCTTTTGTGGTTCCATATGAATTTTAGAATTATTTGTTCCAGTTCATTGAAGAAAGCTGTTGGTAGTTTGATAGGGATTGCTTTGAATCTGTAGAGTGCTTTAGGTAGTATAGCCATTTTGACAATATTTATTCTTCCTAACCAAGAGCATGGGATGCATTTCCATTTTTTAGTGTCCTCTTTAATTTCTCATAGGAGTGTCTTGTAGTTTTCAGAGTACATGTCTTTCACTTTCTTCGTTAGGTTTATTCCTAGGTATTTTATTCTTTTTGATGCAGTTGTGAACGGAATTGTTTTTCTGATTTCTCTTTCTGTTAGTTCATCATTAGTGTATAGGAAAGCAACAGATTTCTGTGTGTTAATTTTGTATCCTGCAACTTTGCTGAATTCATATATTAGTTCTAGTAGTTTTGGAGTGGAGTCTTTAGGGTTTTTTATGTACAATATCATGTCATCAGCAAATAGTGACAATTTGACTTCTTGTTTACCAATCTGGATGCCTTGTATGTCTTTGTCTTGTCTGATTGCCGTGGCTAGGACCTCCAGTACTATGTTGAATAACAGTGGAGAGAGTGGGCATCCCTGTCTTGTTCCTGATCTTAGAGAAAAGCTTTCAGTGTCTCGCTGTTAAGTATGATGTTAGCTATGGGTTTGTCATATATGGCCTTTATGATGCTGAGGTACTTGCCCTCTATACCCATTTTGTTGAGAGTTTTAATCAGGAATGGATGCTGAATTTTGTCAAATGCTTTTTCAGCATCTATGGAGATGATCATGTGGTTTTTTTCTTCTTTTTGTTGATGTGGTGGATGATGTTGATGGATTTTCGAATGTTGTACCATCCTTGCATCGCTGGGATGAACCCCACTTGGTCATGGTGTATGATCCTCTTGATGTATTTTTGAATTCGGTTTGCTAATATTTTGTTGAGTTTTTTGCATCTACGTTCATCAGGGATATTAGTCTGTAATTTTCTTTTTTGGTGAGTTCTTTGCCCGGTTTTGGTATTAGAGTGATGCTTGCTTCATAGAATGAGTTTGGAAGTATTCCCTCCTCTTCTATTTTTTGAAAAACTTTAAGGAGAATGGGTGTTATTTCTTCTCTATATGTCTGGTAGAATTCAGAGGTGCTGCCTCAATTTTTATCCCTTAGAGTCTATCCTCAACTCTACAGCCAGAGTGATCTTTCTATAACATAAATAATTTTTCTACCTGAAACACTTTACCAATATTCCAGTGTTCTTAGGTGAAGTCCAAATATCTTGCCATTACCTAAAATATTCAAAATGATCTGATATTTGCAGAACTCTGAATAGTACATATATACTCCATTCCAAAGATCATTTTATATCACATTATTTTGTCTGTCTCAAACATCCTTTCTTTCTTTTCTTAAGCCCAGGGTAATATTTTAAGGGCATCAAATCACATGTGAATTTTTGTCTAGGTACTGTACTTCTTCCTTACCCCTCTATTTTGCCTCTATCCCTTCCCATACACACACCTTTATGCAAGCAACTAAACGAAACCATTCTGTATTCACTGGTGAAGAGGAAAAATATGCAAGAGCAGAAAAGGGGGATCCCCCTCACCTCCACTCCCACAAGCCTAAAAAGCTCCCCAGGGCAAAAGTGGGGGAAGAGATAAGGAGAAAAGTGATGATGAAGCACAGAGATCAGTGGGGCCTGGAAGGAAATCGTTATTTCCCCTGGTCACAAGGAACACTGCCCCTAGAATAACCTGAGCCTTTCCTCCATCTTTATCTTTCTTACTCCATGTGAATCATGTCTTCTGCAAGTAAGAAAGACTCAGAGACTGAATAGCAGGTTGGCTGCTGCTGTGAGGGGGGTGATGGGAACCACCTGCTTCGTTTGTACTTGCTGAGGAGCTAAATGGAACACCTGCCAAATATCCCTCAGGACAGTGACTGCCCACCTCCTTAATATATGGGCACTTGTTCAGAATACTGTCAATATATCTAGGTACAATCTAGATGTCATTATTTGACAGAGTAACACCTCCACAATACAGTCAAGTCTATCTCTTCACCCTTTAGTTCCATTTGATTCCAGTAAATGTGATCCATCCTGTATGGTGTTGGTAGGAAGAATACCTGCCAGCAGTAGATGGCCTCATGCACAGTTTGTGTAAGTCTGCCAGGGTATTGACCCAAGTAGAATATCTCAAAAACTGGACAAAGAGGAAGGACCATGGAAAGTAATCAGCAAGGCTAACTCCCTTCCTCCAGATTTAATCTTCTCAAAATATGCCTTTATACCTTGACAGAGAACTCCTGGACTTGGATGACTTTACATTTTCCACTGAAGGGAAGGAGAGCTGTACAAAGATCTCCCAGAGAGTGGACCTGTGTCCACGGCTATTTCTTGGATAAATTAGTTCTTTATCACTAGGGCTCACCTGCGGGGTATTAATATGAAAGTACGACACTGGCATAGGTAAGAGGCATTTGAACAGTGACTAGGATGTATCAGTCAATATGATGTAATATCAGACTGAGAATAGTTGTAGATTGAGAGAAAATTTAAAATGTCACTTTTTAAATTTCCAAGGATACTTGGCAAGTACAAAATACTTTCAGGGATCCTTGGAAACCTGGAAGAAGGTCAGGCAAAGTGGACAGATGTGCTTGGATAATGTCTTAGTCTTCTTGGGCTGCCATAACGAAATACTACAGACTGGGTGCCTTAAACAACAGAAATTTACTTTCTCACAGCTGTGGAGGCTAAAAGCCTGAGATCAGGGAACCAGTGTGGTTGGTTCCTGGTGAGGACTCTCCCCGTGGGTGCCACACAGCTACCGTCTCATGGCTTCCCTGTGTGAGTGGAGAGAGAGTTTTGGTACCTCTTCAAAAGGGTACTAATTCCATCATGACGGACCCATATCATGATCACATTTGGGCTTCAACATATGACTCTGGGGGAGACACAAATAGTCAGTAACAGGTAACAAGTGGGATCATGGGAGTGGGAACAGGCAAATCCTACTTTCTCATTATGCTGGGTGCAGCCGGAGGCCAGGGTGGCATAGGCTGAATGGAACCTGTTTAGAAGGATACCTCTGTTGACACACACTGGCTTGGAGGGCTTCAACATATCATTGAAGATTCACCTCACACTTCATCTTCTCTGGAAAGTCTTCTTGGAAGCAGTCCCCTTCTCTGTTACCCACCCACATGCTGCTCCCATGTTACCACCCCAGCGCCCTCTGACTGCTGAAGGAAGACACATCCTGCTAGGCTCCAGTAGAGCTCTAAGCCCTCTCAGTATTGTGAGAGTTCCTGCTTTGGTTGCCACTATCATCTCTAAGTTACTTTTAGGCAGGTATAATATCTAATCATCTTTTTTCTTTGCTTAGCCAGTGCCTTAAATATATTAATCAAATATTTATTAATTAAACTGAATTGGCCCTATATATAGGTGGGACTCCAACCAAACTATACTGGATTACTGCTGGCTCTGTTAACTGGGATGTTTTCTAAGTTTTTTTTTTTTATTACTTTCTATTTCCCTTTGTACTGTTCTTAATTCTGGACTATATTTGTAGAAGACAAACAGACATGGAAAAAACAATTAAAGATGACAATTCTAAATCCTCAGGTAAATATCGTTAGAGACATTTTGATATTTCAAGAGGATTATCAAACAATGATTATTTGTCTGTGTCAAAAGCATATGTAAAAACTTGTCTCGACATCAGCCCTGTCACTAAAATTACTATAATTAGAAGTAATTTCTGGAGCACTATATTCTCAGTAAATTAAGTTATAATGAATATTTTTCAACTTGATGTCGGTCACCTTTTTGATGCATGATTTTAAATTATCAATCCTCTTATATACTGAGTGGCAATTCCGTATTCTTGACATTCATACTGCTTGTTACATTGTTCTGTATTAAGAATGTATACATTCATACTCACTGGCATATTCATACACACAGACACACACAGACACATTAAATCTGCATATTCATACACACACACACACACACACACACACATTAAATCTAGCCATAGAAACAAATACTGAAAAGTTGATGCAAATGCACACATGTAAATAAATCTTGAAAATCCAAACCTACCTTTTACAGGTGTTCTGACCTTAACAAAAGTCCCAACTATTGCTGACACTAACACCAAGGATGAAATTTTGTTTTGCATTTTAAAGCGTGTTTTACCTACTCTTTAGGATGCAAACCGGCACTGGGTCAGGCATCCAGTCTGAGGGGTCATGTTAGCCCTTTCGCAGGCGACGAGTGATGTTCAGCATCAGGAACTCCTGATCTTTCACCACCTATCTGTCCTCACCTGGGCTCCTGAGGATGATACACTAGTGATCCTCCAGGCAGGTTACACACTTCTTGTTAAAACCAGAGTGTTGGCAGCAAGACTTTGCCGGGGAGCCTGCCTGATGAGATACACTGGACCACGTGTGCTGTGAAGCTGTCTTTGGTCTCCATAAATCAGAAGGAGAGCTAAGCCTACTACTTCTTGTCTCCTTTTTTAGTGTTGCCTTCTGGACTTGAATCCTCCCATTGTGAGAGATGAAAGCAAATGCAGCTGATATAGAACACAGCTTATAAACTCGGTCATGGAGGAAATGTAAATTTATTTCACTATATCTACATTTAAATGTGATCCTGAGGCCCCATTTTCATGGATATTGCAAACTCAATCTTTCTGTCAATTTAATATCACTCAGGTGGCATCTAAATTCCAGGAGACTTATGTAGTGCCACGTGGGATAAGATGAGCTGATCCCTAAGATTATAGTACATCCTTTATGGCCGAGCCTAGTCTGTCGCTGACTTTCAGGTCATTGCTGACTAAGCAGAACTTTTAGATGCATGGTCATTGCAGGCTGCCTTAGTGTATGTGGGGGATATTCCTGTTGGCCTCCTGTGATACTAATCCCAAGGGAACTAGGTGGTAATGCTCAGAGCCTCTCACCTCTTCCATGCTTATAGAAGAATAATAGGAAAGAGATCATTCTGCTGTTCCTGTTAAGTGGGGCACTTGAATAAGAAGTAGATGAGGGAACTGGGTTGCATCTCTGTGATTATCTACATAAATTAACAGTGAGGTCATATTTTTCTCTAGGGTCTTTTATCAAGCCCTAAGAAGGCAAAGGATATGTGAGGAAGTTTTCTTCCCTCTTCCTAAATATATTAAGGTTTTATTCCTGCCTCCCTCCCTAAACCTAGGTTCAGAGCACAGGGCTCCCTGCCAAGATCCTTCAGCAGAAACAAGGATGTCCTATCCTTCATCCTAGTAATCTGAAGTATAACCTTTGAAAGCCAACATGGTCATATTAGGGATGTTAGGTAGGCACCTCTTTGACTGACAAGGTTATTTAATTTATATGCCCGTCTGTATAGCCATCCCTCTCAGTGAGCATGTCCTTTCCCAAGATGTGTGTGGTTAGGGTGCTTCTTAGTTCTATTGGATTCTGCCTGCATTGGGATCTGGTTGGGAACAGTTTGTCCTGGTTCAAGAAGAACACAGAAAATACACTGCTATGGGGAAGAAAATCATCAAAGACCAATACCATTTATATTTCCATTAAAATTATTTTCCCTACGAGCATGGCCTTTAAGTGGAAAATCCTCTCCCTGAAGGTAAACTAATTAATAAAAGATCCAATTTTCTTGTAGAGGTAGAATATTGTTCAACAGGTAAGTTCAAAAGATGCTTTCTGACAACATCGCAAAAACTATAATACCTAGGCTTTAGCATCTTTTGGAGATGTTTATCCATTTCTTGCCCTGCATTCTGGAAGGATTCTAACCAAGGAAGTGAAACAAAAATTATCTTTTTGCCGTTCAGTGTGTAGGATACAATAAAAACACCTAGCCACTTTGTTTCACACAGTCTGCTAGGATAGATTTAACACAATTAAGTTGTTTTAAAAAATCGTTTGCTCAAAACTCCCTTAACTACTTGTTTAACATTGGGAGAACTTGCCCAATCTTCCTCCAAGCCTGCATTCTCTGATCTGTGCCATAAAGAAAATAATGATCCAAATTTCATGTGTTTTCTATTAAAATAACTAGGATAATAAATATCATTAATTACTAGGGTACTGAGCTAAATTAATTACTCAATGACTGTTGGCCATTTTTACTTTTATTAATTATATTTCTATCTCTGGACATGCTTCCCAGATTTCTTTGTGGATTTCTCTTCCTTTCTCCACCCCTTGTGTGTTGGCATTTTTAATTTGTCCTTAATACTTTCAACTAATAGCTATAGACCAATGATGCAGGTATATCATCATCTCAGAGCTGTCCTCTCACTTTCAGATGAATAGACACAGTTGCTTTCTGGCTAGTTCCACTAGATGTGCAGCAGCCACTCTGAACTCAATCTGTCTTCATGTGAATTAAGATTCTCTAAAGCTTCTTTTTGTCTCCAGATTCCGACAGACTACTGAATGATGTCCTTTTCATCTGGGGGTTTCACTCGATCTTTTCTTCTCTTATTTACCACATCACATAAGTCACCATGGCCTGAAGTTCTGGATCATGAACATCGTTATTGCTGCTGTTGCCTTAGTTCAGGAATTTTCAGCTCTTTCCTGTTCTATTGCACTTGCTGTTCTATCAGGATTCCTCATCTTATAAAGACAACCTCTAATGCTTTCTCCGTAAAGGTGCCAGAGATGGGTCGAAACTAAGAATGTGCTTATCATTCTCCACAAAATCCTCAGTGGCTCTTCAGAATAAAGTCAAACTCTGGCTCTTTATGATCAAGTCTAGTGAAACTCTCCTGGCTCCTCGGTTGCTATGGTGTCGCTAACATGCCCACATATACTGTACACATCAGACAACATAGAAGTCCCCAAACACAGTATTCTATCTCCATTCCTTGTCATAATCCTTGAAGTCCTTTTTCCTGCCTCATCTGCCTGGCAAACCCTTACTTATCCCTACTACCTCCAAATCTCCTTTGAACTTGTCTTCCTCAAAGTATGTCCTGATTAGTTCTTTTCACTGTCAAGAGACACTCTGTCATTAGCATTCCTTTTTTGTGCTCCTCCTGTGACCAGCTGTGTCTTTCACTGCAGTATCGATGAGTTGGACCACTGGCTCCTTACCTTTGTGCAGCAGTAACATGATTAGGGGAACTGAGCCAGATTGATTGTTTCCCAATTGGTCTAAACCACCAATGAAAGCCTTTTTCTTTTTGCCAGTGATTGTTTCTGGGAGACTGACCTAAGATATTTGGGATTTTGAAATTGGAAAGAGGTTTCCCTGGGGACTGCTGGGAAATAAATTTCCTTACTTTTAAGAG
The DNA here is from genome assembly GCA_032199065.1 of Smutsia gigantea. Taxonomy (NCBI): domain Eukaryota; kingdom Metazoa; phylum Chordata; class Mammalia; order Pholidota; family Manidae; genus Smutsia; species Smutsia gigantea. Next base: position 23,025 of record JAVSCE010010472.1, read on the forward strand.
AGAGACAAGGAGATCTGGTTTTCCTGTTTTACTGAATGTGAAACAGGAAGTATGCTGCTGGCTGCAACCTAAGGACAAAATGGCCATACAGGAGAGGGCAGAGCTGAGAGAAAAACAATGAAATAGGACACAAGTTTAATTGAAATGTCCCCAAATGCCACTGTACCTCTGTATTTTAGTTATGTGAACCAATATCATGTTATTGTTAAGGAATTTTGAATTTTGATGTTTTTGAATGCAAGTAACCAGAAAAAGCCAACTGAAAGAACCCTCAACAATTTCCTGTATTATTTAATAAATATCTGTGTCCTCTTTCTGTTTTCTTGAAGGCAAGAACTCCATCTACCTTATTTGTGTCACTCCCAATCCTAGTTTTGATCTTAAGAAACTGCATTTGGTAAACAAACAACAAACAAAAATGCGTTGTGTACATGAATACATTTGCTGGATGCCTACTTCCTTTCAAGTATTGGGGGAGACTTTTTCAGGTATATTATGCCATTTAATTTTCATAATTAATTTGTGAAAGATCGATATGTAATTTTGCACAAATTCTAAGTTATCATGAAGTGAATTTTAAAATGTCTGTAGCCATCTGGTGACATGACAGAACAGTCCTCACCAATTTTATTTTGATTAGTCAACATGTGTGGAGAAGAGCCTTCAGGGAAGAGACTGAAGTGTAGAGACTTTGGACGGATGAGAGCGGTGAGACTAAATGACACTCCGCTCAGCCCATGAAATCAGAACAAGCTCTGGAGACCCCATGGTGCTCAGGCGTAAAAACATAGGAGGAGTTGTTGACACAAGTGATTCTACAGAAACTCAGGTCAAATACAGTGAAAATTTGGGGTCTGGGTGACAAAGACCTACACTCTAGAAGAAGCCACAGCCCCCATGCTGTGATGTACACATGATGACTCTAGCATCATAAAACAGCATTTGTTCCCTGGGCAAAGAATCAGAGTCCTCAAAAAGGCACCTGCACTACCAGGAAACGTGGATTCACCAAGAGTGGGTATCAACAAAGGGCTGGGAGGACGAAGAGAAGAGAATTTGTGACTGTATGTGAGACTCCCATAATGTTCAACAATAATGTGGTTGGAGAATATTTTCCAGGAGAATTTCATTTACATCTTTTCAGTTAAGCTTCTTTTTAATACCCACTGACAGATTAATTCTGGGGAAATAAAGTTACATTTGGTAGATAGTGTTTAATAAAATTATAATCCAGGTTTGACTTTTAGGAAGGTTTGGAAGAGGAATAAGGTAGATTAGGCTTTAAAATATTGAAGAGCAGTGGTCTGGCCAATATGTCATCCTCGGTGGGAGGGGACTGCACAACGACATAAATACTAGGAGGTGGGGATCATGGAGAACACCTCAGAGTATTCTCACCATAATTATTATTGAAAATTTTTTTCTATGGAAAAAATCCTTGAGTTATGGATCATATATCAGTTTAACAGTTTACAAGACAAGATTCTAGTTTTGCAGAGTAAGATGCCTAGTTCACAGAGCATGCTAAATTATTTTATCTTTGAAGATTTGGTGCTTTCATATGCTATCTCTTGATCAGATCCAAACATTCTGCTAATATTCTGTTGAGGATTCCTACACACACACATTACAACCCCCCCCCCACACACACACACACACCTGACTTCATTAGTAATTTCAGGTTTTATAGCAAAGGACTCCTTCTCCAATTAGGCCAGATTTTATGTCTCATGGTCTTACTTGTATTTATCGAATATAAATGATTCTATTGTTTTAGGATTAGAAAAATGATCACTTCACAAATATCTCAGAAAAATCAGTAATGACTATGTGCAATGACAGTTTGCAATCATGTTGACAATTGGAATATACCATTTGCAAAGTAACAGTTTACAGCATTCACATTCATGATTGTTTGCTTCCTTGCAAGCAATAGAGGAAAGCAGTATAGAGTGAAGGACAAAAAGCGAGTATGCTGAAAGGTGTCTATATAATTAAGATTTGTTGTTTCATTGTTCTAGAGCCGTGGTTCTCAAAGTGTGGTTTGATGATGTTTGGGGATTTCTGAGACCATTTCAGGGTCTGCAATGTCAAAATTATTTTCTTTATAATACAAAGATGTTATTGGCCTTTTACACTACCTTTCTCTCGAGTATATTGTGAAGTTTTTCAGAGACTACATAACATATAATATTTCTCTGATGGTTTTGTATTCTTGTGTTTTAAATACTTCTTAAGTATAAATTTTAATGCGCTTTGTTGTTAATCACCTAAAAACAGACCATTCAGACCAAATAATGCCATACCCTGATATGTAAGGTTATGGATTTTCCATGCTGGTCTAATTTAAGCTATCAAGGTGATGTCACTGAACACAGAGTATGGAATAGTCACACAGTCAGCTCTTGTGAGCCATGTGAACTGGCTCCAGTGCATCACTGGATGTAACCCAAATAAACAAGAGCTCTTTAGAATAAATTTTATAAAGAGACCCTAGGATGAAAAAGTTTGAAAACCACTGATTTATCATTTGTCCCACGTGATTCACTGGTAGAACTGGTGTAGAAAAAGTTTTCTTAGGTATAACAGCCTACCATTTTCATGATTTTGTTTTCTCCTTTGGACTGTGATCCTTTACTAAAACTGGCACAAATTTAATTAGGTCTCACTTATAAAGGAAGAAAGCATTCCTTTTACTGTGGTCCCAAGGCACTTGTTACCTATCTCAAATACAACAGATAAAACTGAATTTATATGTGAAGTGTCTGTCTCCCTCAGCAAATACTAATCTGGGATTTCATCGTTTGCTTTGTATCTGCTAAATGAATGAACTGAATAAATGCATAATAATTATGAATTAATATTTTATAACTTTTGGAGCATTTACATTTTAAAAGATAAACCAAGATGAGGATAATCCATTCTGCATGGAAGTAATGAAACTATTATTAATAGTGAACTTATATTTTGTAAAGTTGAACTAGCTGTAGGGCATTAGATATATTTATAGGAATTACATGATTTTTACAAGTTGGCAAAATTCAGAAGTTGAGTACCTTATACTTTCTTCTGTTTTTAGGAGAAAGCTTATAGTTTGTCAGCATTAAATAAAAAGCAATTACTTTTTGGAATAGGTGAAATGAGTAAAGGGGATAAAAAGGCACAAAATTCCAGTCATAATATAAATTAGTCACGGGGATGAAAGTATAGCATAGGGAATATAGTCAATAGTTCTGTGACATCAATGTTGACAGTAACTACACTAGTTGGGGTGAGCATTTAATAATTAGGTAACTGTCAAATCAATATGTTGTGTACTTGAAACCAATGTTATATTGTATATCAACTATATTAAAAAAATATTTAAAAAAATTTTTAAATGAGTAAAAATTAAAAAGCAATTACTAAAGAGGTGGGAGGAAAATAAAACTTTGGAGGTGATGGATATATTTATGACACAGAGAGTGAGTATAGTTTCACAGGTGTATACTAATCTCCAAATTCATCAAGTTGTATACATTAAATATATACAGCTTTTTGTATGTTCAGTCGTACCTCAGTAAAATGGATTTAAAAAAAGTTAAAATGGCTGTCTAATAATGAATAAGAGCACATATTAGTTCTTATAATGCCTTCAGAGGAATTTACACTATAATATTAACTGACTGCATATGTAACTATCTTTTATGAATTTGCTAGACAATTTAGTCCTTTCTTAGATTTTGTCTTCCTCTGTAATGATTCAGTTATTACCCTGAAAGACCATAGCTAAAATAAGCCAAAGAAGTAACAGCAGAGAAAAATATATTGTAAAAGAAAAAATTTTGAATAACAGTGCAACAGGTTGTCTTTGTCTGAAAATCGCAGGATGAAAAGGTGAGTGCTTTGTTCATTTTTTTTTAAACAATGCTGAAACTACAACAAAATAGCCAGGTATGAAATACGTTATTGAGAATTTGAGGAATTCATGTTTAGTTGTCTGATTTAAAAGATTAGGTTTTCTTTAGACTTGGACAGCTTATTCAACTTCTTTGATTCTACATTGCTATTCATAAATGGATATACCCTTCCACATCTCCCACGTAATCCATCACTCATGGCTTTTCATTCTCTGGGAACATTTTTCATACTGAGAATAATTTTTAGTACATGAATGTGATTATTAGGCCAATTTGTCAGCCAATGTGCAAAAATGCAAATGAATTATATCAGTGGGATAACCATACTAGATACAAATCATGCTCTTCTAGCAACCAGAATGTGTTCTGTAGAACACAGATTTCAGAAATTGTTCATAGGTGTTAGGTAAACATAATTATATCTATATTCAAGTATATTTGGGAATGTTTTGATTAAATCAAATTTAACAAATTGCTGGAGAACTTCCTAGAACAATGACTGTGTTATTTGGATGTGCATACAAGAGAAGGTATATACAATATGCTGTTTTCCAATTTAATGACTATGAAGTACCTTTTTTCATAGAATATCCTGCAAAAAAAACACACTTTAAGAAACTTTCTTATGTATATTTTCTAAGTGGAATATTTTAAGAGTAAATGAGGACATTGAAATAATTAAATATTATTTTGAAGTATTAATTGGTTGACTAAAAAAAATTGCTTAAGTTGTGGACCTGTAAGATTCTAGTCAATAATTATTTTTCAAAATAAAATCATTAAAAAAGTAAAAGAATGCATGTTCATATACATTATAGTAAGAAATACTTCTCATTTTTACTGAACTTCTAAAAAACAAAACAAGTAAAATAATTATTCTTCATACGTATTCATAGTATTTGATAAGTTTTTGACCTGTATTTTTTTCTAATATCACTGGTTTTTGCATTTTGTATTTTTAATATGGTCACATTTTCATGAAATTGCAAATTTTTATAATTACATTTTATTAGTAACATTTGAAATTGTTGAATTTTTTAATTGATTCTTTTCTGTAAACTAATATTCTTAATTGAGAAAATAAACTCTTTATAAATGCCTTGTGAACTTAGAGCGAATTCTGCCAAAAGTATGCATTAAAACTCTCATTTTAGTTTATATCTAATGTGTAAATATGTTAGGTCAACTGTTTACCCATGCAATTTTTGTTACCATTTTGAGTACTTGTTCTCAATCATTTTTTAAAAGACAAATCTTATTAAATGTTTTCTCCATTTGTGACTCTTTTGAATCTTGTGTCAAATGTAGATGCTGAAAAATCATGTTTTCAATTTTATCTATTTCTCCTATAGATGGCAAATTACACTTAAAAACGGGTCCTCCATAAAATTTTCCTAAAAATCAAGATATTCTGAAGTACAATAGAATTTCAAAATTAAATGTGTATTTCACTTCAGAACTCATCATTTAATTTGTTCAGTTCCCTGCTTTCTCCTTGATAAATTCAAATGTTTTGTTATTTTCAAATACCTATTTAATACTAAATTTGCTAAAAGGTTCAAAAACTGAAGGGTTGGGCTTTTATTTTGCCACTCTCTGTGGATTACTGTAATTACAAGTCTCCAATTCATTTTGAATAAATACAACTAAAATTTAGAAGACATGTAAAATTTAGAAGACATGAAAAAGACAAACAATTTAGAGGACACGTAACATTTGACTTACAGAGTAGCTTCTCAAAAGCTCAAACATGTCTATGTTCTACTTGATCAAAAGTAACAAAGAAAAATCACAAAAGAATACTCTTCCTGAAGTTTTTGTTTTTAGCATCAGCTTCACTTGTAGGTTAGTTCTGTAGTTTAGTTATTGTGAATATATATATAATATATGTAACTTTTGACATAGTGGTTTCTGTTGGTAGAATATTGCAGATTTTTGGCACATAATTAGGAGTTTCATGTATATTTAACTTACTGAGGATATGTTTTACGTCACAAAGCTGGATTCACCAAAAATTTTATTTGTCTTGGAAAACAATTTTATCTTCAATGTTGAACTTTTTAGTTACTAAAGAAAAATATTTACCAAAATTTTGAATATTAAATAGGATGAAAGTCCAAGAGATTTTTATCTGATTTAATTAATTTGATGAGAAAACTATCACTATGGAATTTAATATAGTGATTTTTCTATTTGAAGTATTCAATGACATTGATATAAAATTTGTATCATCCAAATGTTTATGTTCTTTTTTCTCCTAATGGAGCAATCATATTAATAGCAATTGCTTCATAATTTTGTACAGGCATGAGTAAAAATTAATTTTAAAAATTATCATTTGAGCTAAATGAAAATATTACTTCACAGAGTAGTATTAAACATACAGCTGTACTTAAATTCTCACCTTTAGAAATATTCTGAAAATATTTACTAACTATTCAGTCAGAGGCTAATGATTCTTCAGTGAATTTTGTCTTCATGTGATCTGTAATACCAGTATCCTCCACGCTCAAAACTTAATGTATGTTAAATATGTTAAATGATGACAGTTTAGGCAATTTAGACATTCATTACCTATGTCCCTTAGAAATGAAAATTCTCCCTTTTTTAAATTGAACATGTATTTTTTAGCTTCATAGTTGCATAAAAAGTTTATTGCAAAATAAAAATGTTATGAAAAATAGAATAAAATTTACATTTTAACCATGGAATACATGGCAAAACATCTATAGCAAGACATGTAGATACAGTTTAAGACAGGACTGCTCAGTAGTTATTTCTAATACACAGTGAACATTTCCCCTGACGCCACAGACAAGGGGAATGGCAGTTTCGTGTCTCTCGCAGAGTCAGCATGAGCCGCAGCACATTTGTCTGACATATCAAGTAACCAGAAGATACGACAGCACTGGATGTTTACCAGCCCCCACTGAACACCAGAAGGTATAACTTTTCCTAGCTTTTTATATTGTACAGCATAAAAGTTTCCCTTATCTTGAAAGGGAAATGTTAGTTATGATGTTAAGTCTAGATTCCATCAAGAAAAGCGAGCCCCGTCACCTCTTGCAGGTTCTCCCATTTAACTCTGCGTTAAACTGAGGACTGTTACTGCACATCCAGCTCACATGCGATTAGACAAGACCGCAATAAAATGCAAAATGGAGGCTCATCAAGGACATCTGGTCAGTAAAGGGTTAACATACTGGTTTGCAATCTATATTTTCTTTAAGTTGGGGGAGACATCTTGAAGACAGAAAGAAATTGATCCTGTCAAGTCTCCTTGTAAATATGGTAATCTAGTTCTACTGGCAAACAAATTAACGATTTTTGCTGAAAATTCTTAATCTTTGGAATGTTTTTAAACTGGGTGTGCTTCATCTACCTAGGATTCCTTATGGCAAACAGACCTGCAATCTACTGATTCATGGAGTATATGCTCCCTGAGAATTGTCATAGAAGATATGTAATTATATAAGGGCGATTGGAGATGTTTCCTGACCAGAATGGCTCCTTCTGTGTAAGATACTGTATATTTGATACCAGAGGGCCTCATACTGCAGCAAGAAAGTGCTGGATGGCTGTGCTGGAGAACCTAGACCCTTCTTATTGTGCCAGTGCGGTGCAATTGCTAATGTTTATAAAAATATTAGTAAATCTTTATACTAAGAAAAATTTTGTATTTATGTAAGGCTTATGGGAAAATCTAATCCTTTAGCCTATCATGCCATCTCAGAACATCCTTTTGCAACTATTAATTATAACACATCATTAAAATAAAAAATATGGAAAAGGGCTAAAGTGGATAAGACTCTGGGGCAGCAGGCACAAGCCAGACTGTCTCCTGCTTACACCTGGAAGAGTGCAGACCTCTAAAGGAGTCTGTCTCTAGGGCAGAGCTCTGCCCCAGTAGCTCTGACAGACATTCTGACACTCTGTCGTTTGGTGGTGTTCTTTCTGAGCACCAGCTGTCTTTCTGATAGCATGAAGTGACTGGCTGCTGCTTAGCAATAAATGTTGACTAATTTTTTCATGTTGGGCTCACATTTCAATGCCTATTTTAATGCATGAGTAGGTCATAAATCCAGTTGGTGAGTATCAATAAGCATTGTATTTTAAGTAAAATAGAATAGAATGAAGTAGAATAGAATAGATAGAACCAAATAAAACAGAACAAAGTGGAAAATATCAAGGCACAGTTGCCCATATAAGTTTAGGTATTATTTGTTTTGGTTTTGGTTATCTGTGCGTGTGTGTGCATGTGTGTGCATGCCTGAGTGTGTGACTACAACATAATATCAAAGTGTTTACGACTAAGAGTCATGGTTTAAAAAAAAAGGAATGCAATGGCTTGTACTATGAGATAACAAGCTAGAACCTTAAGCAGCCTTTTTTGAGAGTACGTTTGTTAAAAACTTAAGAACTAAAATCTTGCTTTGTATGAGATCAGCTCTGATATCATGTAGTATGAAGTTTTATGTAGATAGATACTGAGAGAGGAAGTTTGCAAGGCTGACATCATACCTTGAGACTTGACACTCAAATTCAAAATTGAACCTCGAGGGTTCAGATTACATTCTGACGAGCAAAAATACAACTTATTTTTTTTAAAGTCACCATAAAAATAAATAAATAAATAAATAAATCATAGAAAGTTTTTTTTTTAATATCTAAGAGCTTTACCAAATGACAATTTGAGTACAAATGAGTCATTCACATATGAAATAAATTTCCTGGAGCACACACTTGGGTTTTAATTAGAAGAAAAGTACTTATAAAATGCCTCTGTGTATTTTGTAGAACCTCAAATATTTGGTAAAAAAATTGATTTTCTTGACTGATGCAAAACATAAGAGCCTTGCTTATGTCTCAATGTGCACTCTAACAAAGGAGAATGAAGCCATTAATGTGGGTAGAGTGAGAAAGAAGTGAAATTATCCATTTGAATCTTGACTCTGACCAAAATCTCCAACCAGTGTGGTTTGCACTTTCTAAAATGCCATTTTCATAGCAACTCAAAGAAATAAGTTATTGAAACATTGAGTAGCAATTTTGGCCAATGTATTAAAATCAATAACATGTAAACTTTAGGAGAGATGTATTCCATCATCCCATGAAGACAAGGCTTTCCCAAAACCAAAAGTGCAGGAGTCTTCAAAGATGGTCACAAAAAGCCACTCAGACTTCTGCCAGTTTTGTAGGAGAGCTGAAAACAATGTACATATTCATTTGTTTTCCTAAAATGAAGCACCATATAGTGATGATGTCAGGCACTAATATTTACAGAACACCTATTTTGTACCTAGGACTCCATTATGTTCTTTTCATGATTTGTCTCATTTAATGCGTAAAGGCACCTTCTGAGGTAGTTATTATTATTATCCCCATCATCAGAGAAAGAAAACTGGGAGAAGTGTAGTTTCCTTTAGGCTATAGAAAATATTGGAAATATCAGAATCAACTCAGACCTATATGGATCAAAACCTCAGACTTTTCCCATTATCCTGTTGCCTCTATCCTTCCCTTCCTCTCTTTCTCTTTTCCTCCTTTCTTCTTCTCTCTTTTTTTCAAGATAAATTGAATATACAGTAATGTAGTTAGATCCTATACCATGTTAGAGCTGTTCAGTCTTTAGACCCAGGGTCATATATATGACTCTATATGGGTATATAGTGTTTGGTCTATTAGCCTTAAATTGCTTAGGTTGGCCTCATTCACAGGATTGAGAACTGACAAGAGTACAGAGGCTTAAACAACTCTTTCACTGCTACTAAATTCAAAGGAAATAAACACAGATATGTGACAACACTACAAATCACATTTATATTAGCTTCCAACTGCTGCATGGAAAATTACTTCAAACTTAGTGGCTTAAAACAATGCACATTTATTTTCTCACAATTTCAATAGGTACAGCTTATCAGGTCTTCTGTTCAGAATTTCACAGGTGGTAAGCAGTGTCACATAGGCTGCATTTCTTCTGCAGACACTCAACAAGGGAAGAAATTTCCTCTAAGCTCATTCAGATCATTAGAAAAATACAGTTTTACATGGTTTTGTGTGGCTGTTCTAACAAGTTGCCACAACTGGGTGGTGTAAAACTAAAGAAATTTAATCTTTCACAGTTCTGGGGGCTAGAAGTCCAAAATTAAGATATTAGCAGGGTGGCGCTCCTGAAGCTCTAAGGTAGGGTCCTTCCTTGCCTCCTCCAGTTTCTGGTGGCTGTCAGCATTCATGGGCGTTCTTGACTTGTGATCACTTGACTTCAATCTCTGCCACCATCTTCACATTACCTCTCCCTCTTCTGCGGTCACTGGCTTTTTCAGGATTTCTGCTGGAGGCTGGCGTCAGGTCCCGGAGACCTCCTAAAGTGGCTTTCTCAGAACAGGCGCTGACTTCATCAAGCCTGCAAGGAGAATCCCTAACATCACTGAGGGCCCAGTTCTTCTCCTCAGGGCATTCACTTGATTTGGTCAGGCCCACCCACATTAACTCAAAAATCACCTGAAATGGGATAGTAATTATAGTACAAAATCCCTCCACCTCTGCCATATTCTGTTGGTTAGATGCAAGTCACAGTCTCCATCCACACCAAAGAGGAGCGTTTACACTGGAGTGAGAATCATAGTGACTGCCTTAGGGTCTGTCTGTCACAGTATCCCCCCCAAATTTCTTTGTTTTCTGAAATCAGTTTTCTTATTTAAAAGCCAAAGAACTGAAACTTCACTTTGTATAATGTACCCTTGCCCCACGACTTACATCATAGAAATCTCAGCTGAACATTTGGAAGATGAAATCTATTTCATTAGACACATAGAAGATAGAGAGGATATAAAGTTGATCTGACTCAGTTCTCCCTCTCCCCTATGCCAAGTTCAGGAATCAGCTCTACATATTAGATATTCTTCTGTGGATTTCAGCTTCTGTTTGAATGCATCTGCTGACTGGATGCTCACTGTTTCATGAGCTGTGGCATTGCTGTTGCAGACAACATCAGCAGTTTAAAAAGCGATCCTTAAAGTAACTGAAACATTTTGTTTTGCAGATAAAATCAGTTAAGGTGAGATCACACTGGATCCAGAATCCAGTGACTAGGTCATACGAAAACACAAAGGAGAAATGACCATGTGATGACTGGAAGCAGAGGTGGGAATGACTGAGTCCCATTCTCTCCCCTTCTAACCGGCAATATCATCTATTCTGTAACTGGTTGCATTGGGAGCCAGTTGTATTTGGGAGCAGATTACCTTCTTTCTAGTTTCACAGGTCCACAGATGGGGAGGAATTTTGCTCCAGGAAGGATCAGACTCACAGTCTCACCCATACCTGATGTAGGTGATTTAGATGAGATTTGGAGTGTTCTGAGTTGATGATATTTAGGTGAAATTTTTGGATATCAAATTAATTAAATGGGTTAAGACTTTGGGGAATATCCGATATTGGATAGGGTGAATCTATTTGTCACATGGGAGAGATGTGAATTTGGAGGCACAGAAGAAAGATTATACTGGGTTGAATAGTGCTCCCCAAAATTTATGCTACCTGAAACAGGATACGATATTATTTAGAAATAGAGTTTCTGCAGATGTAATTAGTTAAGTTATATGAAAAATCAGTACTACTGGAGCCATTTTATACTCAGCCAGAGTGGCCACGGCAGACAAGCGCCTTACCTGCCTTTGTTTAAACTGGGCCCAAGCCTTTGGACTGGGCAAACAGGCAATTTTTAAAAAATATATATATAATTAATTTTATTATTATTAATCTACAATTACATGTGCAATATTACGGTTATTAAACTACCCCTTCATCAGCTCCACCCCACCAACCCCATTACAGTCACTGTCCATCAGCATAGTGAGATGCTATAGAATCACTACTTGTCTTCTCTGAGTTGTACAGCCCACCCCATGCCCCCCCAACATTACGTCTGCTAATCGTAATGCCCCTTTTTACCCCTTGTCCCTCCCTTCCTACCCATTTTCCCCAGTCCCTTTCCCTTTGGTAACTATTAGTCCGTTCTTGGGTTCTGTGAGTCTGCTGCTGTTTTGTTCCTTCAGTATTTTTTCTTTGTTCTTATACTCCACATATGAGTGAAATCATTTGATACTTGTCTTTTTCGGCTTGGCTTATTTCACTGAGCATAATACCCTCCAGCTCTATCCATGTTGTTGCAAATGGTAAGATTTGTTGTCTTCTTATGGCTGAATAATATTCCATTGTGTATATGTACCACTTCTTCTTTATCCATTCATCTCCTGATGGACACTTAGGTTGCTTCCGTTTCTTGACTATTGTAAATAGTGCTGCAATAAACATAGGGGTGCATCTGTCTTTTTCAAATTGCGCTGCTGCATTCTTAGGGTAAATTCCTAGAAGTGGAATTCCTGGGTCAAATGGTATTTCTATTTTGAGTTTTTTGAGGAACCTCCATACTGCTTTCCACAATGGTTGAACTAATTTGCAGTTCCACCAGCAGTGTAGGAGGGTTCCCTTTTCTCCACATCCTCGCCAAAATTTGTTGTTGTTTGTGTTTTGGATGTTGGCCATCCTCACTGGTGTGAGGTGATAACTCATTGTGGTTTTAATCTGCATTTCTCTGATGATTAGCGATGTGGAGCATCTTTTCATGTGCCTGTTGGCCATCTGAATTTCTTCTTTAGAGAAGTGTCTATTCATGTCCTCTGCCCATTTCTTAATTGGATTATTTGCTTTTTGTTTGTTAAGGTGCATGAGTTCTTTATATATTTTGGATGTCAACCCTTTATCAGATACGTTTTTTATGAATATATTCTCCCATACTGTAGGATGTCTTTTTGTTCTACTGATGGTGTCCTTTGCTGTACAGAAGCTTTTCAGCTTGATATAGTCCCACTTGTTCATTTTTGCTTTTGTTTCCCTTGCCTGGGGAGATATGTTCATGAAGAAGTTGCTCATGTTATTTGTCCAAGAGATTTTTGCCTATGTTTTTTTCTAAGAGTTTTATGGTTTCATGACTTACATTCAGGTCTTTGATCCACCTTGAGTTTACTTTTGTGTATGGGGCTAGACAACAGTCCAGTTTCATTCTGTTACATGTAGCTGTCCAATTTTTCCAACACCAGCTGCTGAAGAGGCTGTCGTCTCCCCATTGTATATCCAAGGCTCCTTTATCAAATATTAATGGACTGTATATGTTTGGGTTAATGTTTGGATTTTCTATTCTGTTCCACTGGTCTGTGGGTCTGTTTTTGTGCCAATACCAAATTGTCTTGTTTACTGTGGCTTTGTAGTAGAGCTTGAAGTCAGGGAGCGTAATTCTCCCTGTTTCTTTCCTCCTTCTCAGGATTGCTTTGGCTATTCGGGGTCTTTTGTGGTTCAATATATATTTTAGAATTATTTGTTCCAGTTCATTGAAGAAAGCTGTTGGTAGTTTGATAGGGATTGCATTGAATCTGTATATTGCTTTAGGTGGTATAGCCATTTTTACAATATTTATTCTTCCTAGCCAAGAGCATGGGATGCATTTCCATTTGTTAGTGTCCTCTTTAATTTCTCTTAGGAGTGTCTTGTAGTTTTCAGAGTGCAGGTCTTTGACTTCCTTCGTTAGGTTTATTCCTAGGTATTTTATTCTTTTTGATGCAGTTGTGAACGGAATTGTTTTCCTGATTTCTCTTTCTGTTAGTTCATCGTTAGTGTATAGGAAAGCAACAGATTTCTGTGTGTTAATTTTGTATCCTGCAACTTTGCTGAATTCAGATATTAGTTCTAGTAGTTTTGGAGTGGAGTCTTTAGGGTTTTTATGTACAGTATCATGTCTTCTGCAAATAGTGACAATTTGACTTCTTGTTTACCAATCTGGATGCCTTGTATGTCTTTGTTTTGTCTGATTGCCATGGCTAGGACCTCCAGTACTATGTTGAATAACAGTGGAGAGAGTGGGCATCCCTGTCTTGTTCCCTATCTCAGATGAAAAGCTTTCAGCTTCCCGCTGTTAAGTATGATGTTAGCTGTGGGTTTGTCATATATGACCTTTATGATGTTGAGGTACTTGCCCTCTATATCCATTTTGTTGGGAGTTTTTATCATGAATGGATGTTGAATTTTGTCAAATGCTTTTTCAGCATCTATGGAGATGATCATGTGGTTTTTGTTCTTCTTTTTGTTCACGTGGTGGATGATGTTGATGGATTTTCGAATGCTCTACCATCCTTGCATCCCTGGGATGAATTCCACTTGATCATGGTGTATGATCCTCTTGATGTATTTTTGAATTCAGTTTGCTAATATTTTGTTGAGTATTTTTGCATCTACGTTCATCAGGGATATTGGTCTGTAATTTTTTTTTTGGTGAGGTCTTTGCCCGGTTTTGGTATTAGAGTGATGCTGGCTTCAAAGAATGAGTTTGGAAGTATTCCCTCCTCTTCTATTTTTTGGAAAACTTTGAGAATGAGTGTTATTTCTTCTCTATATGTCTGGTAGAATTCAGAGGTGAATCCATGAGGTCCGGGGGTTTTGTTCTTGGGTAGTTGATTACCGATTCAATTTCGTTGCTGGTGATTGGTCTGTTTAGTTTTTCTGTTTCTTGCTTGGTAGGTTGTATTTTTCTAATAAGTTGTCCATTTCTTCTATGTTTTCCAGCTTGTTAGCATATAGATTCTCATAATATTCTCTTATAATTCTTTGTATTTCTGTGGGGTCCGTCATGATTTTTCCTGTCTCATTTCTGATTCTGCTTACGTGTGTAGATTCTCTTTTTCTCTTAATGAGTTTGGCTAGTGGTTTATCTATTTTGTTTATTTTTTCCAAGAACCAGCTCTTGGTTTTATTGATTTTTTTCTATTGTTTTATTCTTCTCAATTTTATTTCTTCTCTAATCTTTATTATATCCCTCCTTCTGGTGACTTTGGGCCTCATTTGTTCTTATTTTTCCAATTTTATTAATTGTGTCTTTAGACTATTCATTTGGGAATGTTCTTCCTTCTTTAAATAGGCCTGGACTGCAATATACTTTCCTCTTAGAACGGCCTTTGCTGCGTCCCACAGAAGTTGTGGCTTTGTGTTGTTGTTGTCATTAGTCTCCATATATTCTTTGATTTCTGTTTTGATTTGGTCATTAACCCATTGATTAATTAGGAGAGTGTTGTTAAGTCTCCATGTATTTGTGAGCGTTTTTGATTTCTTTCTAAAATTTATTCCTAGTTTTATACCTTGGTGATCTGAGAAGTTGGTTGATAGGATTTTAATATTTTTGAAATTACTGAGGTTCTTTTTGTGGCCTAGTATTTGGTCTATTCTGGAAAATGTTCCATGTGCACTTGAGAAGAATGTGTATCTTGTTGCTTTTGGGTGTAGAGTTCTGTAGATGTCTGTTAGGTCCATCTGTTCTAGTGTGTTGTTCAGTGCCTCTGTGTCTTTACTTATTTTCTGTCTGGTTGATCTGTCCTCTGGAGTGAGTGGTGTGTTGAAGTCTCCTAAAATGAATGCATGGCTTTCTATTTCCTCCTTTAATTCTGTTAGTATTTGTTTCACATATGCTGGTGCTCCTGTGTTGGGTGCATATATATTTATAATGGTTATATCTTCTTGTTGGACTGGCTGACCCTTTTATCATTATGTAATGTCCTTCTTTATCTCTTGCTACTTTCTTCGTTTTGAAGTCTATTTTGTCTGATACAAGTCCTGCAACACATAGTTTTTTCTCCTTGTTGTTTGCATGAAATATCCTTTTCCAACCCTTCACTTTTAATCTGTGTATATCTTTGGATTTGAGGTGAGTCTCTTGTAAGCAGCATATAGATGGGTCTTGCTTTTTTATCCATTCTGTTACTCTGTGTCTTTTGATGGTGCATTCAGTCCATTTATATTTAGGGTGATTATTCATAGATATGTGCTTATTGCCATTTCTGGATTTAGATTCGTGGTTACCAAGGGTTCAAGGGTTGCTTCTTTACTATCTAACAGTCTAACTTAACTTAGTTGTTAAGTAATTGTAAACACTGTCTGATGTTTCTTTATTTCTCTCCCTTCTTATTCCTCCTCTTCCATTCTTTATATACTAGGTGTTTTATTCTTTGCCTTTGGTTAGTATTTGGATGGTCTGCTTTCTTTGCTATGATTTTATTTTCACTGGTGACATCTTTTTAGCCTTAGGAGTGCTTCCATCTAGAGCAGTCCATTTAAGATATCCTGTAGTGGTGGTTTATGAGAGGCAAACTCTCTCAACTTTCATTTGTCTGGAAATTGTTTAATCCCTCCATCATATTTAAATGATAATCGTGCTGGATACAATATTCTTGGTTCCAGGCCCTTCTGTTTCATAACGTTAAATACATCATGCCATTCTCTTCTGGCCTGTAAAGTTTCTGTTGAGAAGTCTGATAATAGTCTGATGGGTTTTCCTTTGTGGGTGATCTTTTTTCTCTCTCTAGCTGCCTTTAATACTCTGTCTTTATCTTTGATCTTTGCCATTTTAATTATTAATTGTTTTGGTGTTGTCTTCCTTGCGTCCCTTGTGTTGGGAGATCTGTGGGCTTCTGTGGACTGGGACACTATTTCCTTCCCCAGCATGGGGAAGTTTTCAGCAATTATTTCTTCAAAGACAGTTTGTATCCCTTTTTCTCTCTCTTCTTCTTCTGGTACTCCTATAATGCGAATATTGTTCTGTTTGGATTGGTCACACTGTTTTCTTAATATTCTTTCATTCTTAGAGATTGTTTTATCTCTCTCTGCCTCAGCTTCTCTGTATTCCTGTTCTCTAATTTCTATTCCATTAACAGTCTCTTGCATCTCTTCCAGTCTGCTGCTAAGCCCGTCCATGGCTTGTCTCATTTCTGCATTATCTTTCCTGACTTCCCTCACTTCCTCCCTCAGCTCTTGCATATTTCTGTGTAGGTCCATCAGCATGGTTATCACTTTTATTCTGAATTCTTTTTCAGGAAGTCTGTGCATTTCCATCCCTTCAGGCTCCTTCTCTGGGGTTGTCTGGTTGATTTTGGTCTAAACCATATTCCTCTGTCTTTTCATGGCTATAGAATTGGTCACTGGTAGTTTCCACGTATGTCAGCTGGGCTCTTTAAGACTTTAAAAAGAGAAAAAAAAAAAGAAAAAAGAATGAAAGAAAGAAAAAAATGGAAAAAAAAGAAAGAAAAGAAAAACAAAAAACACAACAAAAAAATGAAACAAAACAAAAAAAACGCCCACGGGAGTAGATTCTGTGGGAATGCTGTTTGTGGCACTGTTGCCCCACTATTCCTCAGCCATGGCCGCACCGCTCCACAGGTCCCTTTATCGCTCTGGCAGGGATGGGAACGAATAGGAGGCTGTTGATCTCAGTAAGAAGTGTAAGTATGGCTACGCTTCCCCAGTCGCCAGCTGAAGCATCTGAAACCCCCCCAGACTCCCAGCCTGCTGGGCTGAGTGTGGTGGGGCAATCCGGCTCCTCCGCTGGGCTCCTGTCCCTTAAGACTGCTGAAGAAAGTGCGCGCTTTTTTTTTTTCCTTCCCGGAACCCGGCTGCAAGCACCCTGGTGCGTTCCCCGCTCAGATCCTGCCCCTCTGTCTCTTCAATCTTCCCTGCACTGCACAATGTGGGTCAGCACTCCCTGCACAGATCACCAGGGCTGGCTACTTTGCGGGGTGTACTTCCACTCCCTCCCGGCTCTGAATCCTCTCCTCCCGCCGGTGCGCTGGGGAGGGGGGTGCTCAGTTCCCGCCGGGTCGTGGCTCCGTATCTTACCTGCCTCTTGGGGTGCCGAGTCCTCTCAGGTGTAGCTGCATGCTGTGCGCTTTCCTGTGTATTCTGGTCTCTCTGTTAGGAATAGATGTATTTGCTGTGTTTTTGTAGATAAATATAGTGTTGGGAGGAGATTTCTGCCACCCTGCTCACGCCGCCATCTTCCCAGAAGTCTCCCCAGGCAATTTTTTAAGCACTTGTTTGAGAAACGAGCAGGAGAACAGACATGCTCACCACAAGACTGATGGCTATGGACCTCCTGAGGGTAGGATCAATCAGCAATGTATAATCCAGAGTAGCTTCTCTTGTTAACATTCTCACAAAAAAGTTTTTTTTCCCTTTTTTTCAACTCATGTAACTGCCCCTTCTCTTTCCTCATAAAAACCCCTTACTTTCATCCCACAAGCGGTATGCTATTTGGCTTTCCACATGAATTTATGCTCCCCAAATGGCAATTCTTTGATCCCAAATAAATTGGCTCCTTTGCCTCTCATTGCAGCTTTTATTTCCGAGTTAACAGTTAAGATGAGTCATAGTGGAGAAGGGCTGGCCTTTACCTCGTGGTTGGTGTCCTTCTGAGAAGGCCCCGTGAAGCCCCATGGACAGCTGCAGGCCGGGGAGTGCAAGGATTGCCAGCACCCACCCCTAGCTGGGCAGGCAGGAGGCCGCGTCCTTCCCTAACACTTTCATGGCCCTGCCGATTCCTTGATTTTGGACTCCCAGCCTCCAGAACTGTGAGACAATACGTTTTTATTTTTTTCAGATACCAAGTTTGTGAAAATCTGTTATAGGAGTCTTCAGAAGTTAGTTACCAAACTCACAAACAGACACTTTATCTTTTACTGTAGAACATCATATTATAAGCTTATTACCTTTTATGACAGCACATCCGTTCAATGCCTACCTTGATCTTTTAATCGGGCTTTCTCCAAGCTAAAATCAACATTTCTTCAAACATTTTTTGATGTAGCACAATTACATCCTGGTTTCTGTACCTCAAAGACTTGTAGTTTGTCAATCCCTTATAAAATATCACAGTACTAAACATATTCCAGATGTGGGATCTCCAAGGCAAAGTAAAATAGATTTAATCTCTGAACAGAAAAAAAATCTATTATTTCCATGTATTAATTGAGTGAGCCATTTTAACAGTCATTACAGTGTTGAAACATACTAAGTTTGCAATCTACTAAAACATCCATATCTTTTTCCTGTGAAATTTATCAAATTCTGGTCATATTCACTATACATCTAAGCAAGGAATTTATTCGACCAATGTATAGAATATTATATGTTCCTGTTAAGTAGATCTCAGTTTGAGGCTATACTTTTAGCCAGAGTACGTATTTCTAATTTGGATTTTGATTGCCAGTATAAAAAATCAATCCTTTAACTTTGTATTCCTTGAGAATTTGATAATGATGCTATCAATGTTGTCATCTAAGTTGCTGATAGAAATGCCAAGCAAGTTAGGATGAATTTCATAAAAATAAGATCAAAGATAGAGTTAAATGGCATGTCAATATAATATTTTCTCCAACTAAGCATCAACAAATGAATCATTGTTTCTTTAGGAAACTTCAATCAGAGAGGAACCCATAGAGCAATATTAATATCATAATATTTAATCACATAGCATGCCAGAAGATCATAAATTTCCTAGCGTAGCTTATAGTCAGCAAAAAATTTAGCAATATTTACAGTATTATGTTAACTTTCCAATTAAATAACAATTTAAAAAATAGAATCAGGTTATCTTGGCATAATAAATTTGTGGAGAAATTTCATTAAGTTTACCAAATGTTTACAAACCAGCTATTTAATATGATGCTCCAGATTTTTCTTTTAGGAATTCAGATATACTTAACTGTGGTTTTTGAAATCAATCCTTTGTCTCTTCTTAAAAATTTACCTTGCCTTAAAATTCTTGATATATCATTAATTTATTTTTTATAAATATATTAGTAATTTTAGTATATCCTTACTTATCATGGTATTTCAGTTTTCTGTTTATGGTCTTTGTTCTAAGCTTTCCAGTTTGATAACTAGTCTCCTTAAAGGAAAAGGCTAAAGTAAAAAATGATTTTCCTGATGTGCTAACATTATTCTATTTCCTTTGAGCAAGAATCTCATTCTATCCCTGTTTTGTTGTAAACATAGCAAAATAGACAGAATCCTTCTTTCAAAGACCAACTTTAAAGAGACTCTGTCCTTAAGAATCACTTTTAACACTTGTTTCATGGCACTTTCATTCAGAGCATTTGAGTCAATCTTTTGTGTTAAAACTTTCTATTTTCATCTTTCTTCCGAGAATACTTCGTGTTCTATAAGTAGACAATTTCCTAAACTTTGCTGTGTGGATGATTAGTGTTCTGAAAGATATTAAATATATTATTAGGAGAAAATTAAACTTCTGTATATAAATATAGTTGGGAAATATCCACCCTATAACTTTCCTCTTGGTATTTTATTGTATAGTAAATAATACATTAATATTAATGAGGATGATAGATCCTACAGCAAAGGAAATACAGAGTTACCGAATTTCTTGAGTACAGGCGTTTTTTTTTTCTTTCCAGAACACCTCTGAATATCTATTCAAAGGAATACATTTGAGAAAACATTGAACTAAGCCACTAGCGCTCAGGACTATAGTATGAATTACTTGATCCCCTTAGATGACACCGAGATGCTCTCTCTAGATGTCCTTTCAAAGAACGATGTCTGCCCAGCTGTGGGGAATGAACAGCACACTACCTCCAGCTGACAGTTCTAGGAGCAGCTGCACCTGAGTTCACAGAGCCTAGTGAAGCCTGCACGTGGGGACTGAGCAAGGTAAGGCCCAATGTAGCCCAGCTCCAATGCGCAGTTTCTCTCCAGAGCTTCCTGCCTGGTTGGCTGAGGCTTTGTCTGGCCTTCATTTCAAGTTCTTTTTCTGCCTACTCCTACTTCCCCCTTCTTCCCTCAAGTGCTAATCCCACATTTTGCACCTCCAACTCCATCTCAGCATCCGCTTCTTGAAAACCCCTGCAATGGTTAGAAAGCAAAAATTATTTAAAAAGCAAAAAAAAAAATTTTTTAATGCTCTGAGCCACTTTTCTTTGGACAAATACATTTTCCTGAGAGGTGGTAGGAGAAAGAAAGGCTAAGCCAGAGGCAGTGTTAGAGCAGAGCAGCCTAGAGAGATACCCTCTAATGTGGACTTGACACATAAACAAGGAGACAATAAAATAGATGCATCAAGGCAAGAACAGAAGAAAATGAATGATTCCAAGGATAAATATAGTTGATTTAACTTCATTCCTTTGGTTGACCTAATGATAGATCTAAACGTGCAGTGTTTCTCTGGTCTCAGGACCAAGGGTAAAGCCAACCTCAATTTTAAACAAGACCGTAAATTAGGGTTTGGGACAGATTGTCAGTCCATTTCATTATCTTGCCTAAATTTGTACCTATGCTGAAATTAGTTTCATTTCTAGTTGCAGGAAGTGGTGATGCTGATTCAGAAGAAATATTTTTGGGCTGAGGTTTACATGAAGATAAATCAACTAGTCAATTCAGGAGAAAATGAAATAGCCTTGAACTAGTTGTTGGGATAAACTGGATCAATTCACTGGGCCATTTAAAGAAGAAAGCAGTTCTAAAATCTGGCTAAATTGAGCAGGTATTCTATGAGACTATTATCAGAATACATATACACAAAATTATATCTAAAATTATTTTATAGCTATAAAATATAAATATGAAATGCTACTTTGCTTATTACATGTTGAATTAATCCTCAGATTCCATTCTCAAGTACACCATGCCCCTGTAGATCAGTTTTTTTCATTGCATCCTATTGTCCAACAAAGATTCTCTCATCGACCTCTTCACATAAGGCTATTTAAAAGAGACATGTCCTTTGAGATTTTTCAAGAACACTACATGTTCAATCAAGGTCAAAGTTCAAGAGAAGGGGATGTTTTAATTCTTCTTTGGTTCAGATACCTAGACACTGAATATAATTTATAGATCCAGAAAATAAACAAATATACCTTACTTCAAAACTAGGCCTATTATTTAACAATTAATAAATTCTTATTATTTGAGTGTAATTTACTTCTTTACATCTAGTAAATGAGAATCAACTCAGAAACTATCTGAGATATAGAGTTTAGTTATTTGCCTATTCACATACTTGAAAAGTTGAATATGTTTTCAAGGAAAGATAAATCTAATAAACCTTAATAATGGTCTTTCCACAAGGTTAAATAAATGTTCCACTTCAAATTTACTTGTCTCTCTTATATTATACTCTCCTAGGGTTTCTGTAGATATAGAGGTATGAGAAGTGATGTATAAATACCAGTAAAAATGAAAGATATCATAATGTATTACAATTATTTGTTCTCAGATCAAACTCAGGTTTAGCTTCAGGAAAGATGCTTCCTTTCCTTTGACAGTAGAGTTTATAAGTTCCTATGTTAGTGTTTTAACTGTTGTTCAAGGGGGTGTTTTGAGGCAAATAACTCCTTAGGAGATAATGAGTCTCCAGGAAGATGTATGGGTTTCTAGGGGAATTACTCAAAAGAAATAGAATGTATTTCTCTTTATGAAGATAGATGAGGTATTTCTGTTATCATGACATAAACAGACTGGAGAAGAAATTAATGTGTTCTTACAGCCTTCTAAGCTGCTGCCAGATCTGTTACATATATTGTTTCAGTATCCTAATCAATTGCAATTAATTCAATAGATGGTAAGCCAACCTATTTTAGGTAAGGAAATTAAGTTGTATAATAGTCCCAAGACCTCTTGTTCTCTAACTGATAAAGATTTTATGTAAATCTGAAGCTGTAAAGTCTGTGTTCCTTGTACTTCATTAAACTGCCTCCATCAATAATGTGATTGCCATTAATATTTAATTGGTATAACATTTTATGTCTAAACCCAGTTTTTTATACTATATTTATCTAGACTTATTTTCAGAGTTTAAAAATAGTTGATAGGATTTTAGAGTTGCTTATATAAGAATTTGAAGAGAAGCATATTTTATATTAGCATTTTTAAAACTATATTTTTAGTCACTAGTAGTCCCTGAAAAATACACAGGTTTGAATGAGCAAACCAAGTAAATATTTACTATAAACCAATGATTTAATAATGAAACAGTGAAGGAAAACCCTGAAACATAATTGCAGTTCATAACTGGCCGCTCCTGTAGTGAACTTGACTGAAACCATGCCAGTCCTTTAGGTTCTCTAATCCTTCTCTGTTGGGAGGTATTTCTCTAAGAATCTTTCATGTTTCTGCAAGTCTTCCAAACAAAGGCACTGACTGCTTTATGTTAGACTTTCTTTCAGGGATCTTTATACTGCAAACAGCCCTGCAAGATCGAATCGGTGTCTCTTTTTAGGGCAAATGGAAAGTTTGCTCAAAGTCGTGGAACACAGAAATAGTTTTTCCTTCTAGGGCAGAAGGCAGGCACACCTACTGGGATTAAGTGCAGATTCATAATGCTCTATATTTCTGGTAATCAAGGAAAGACTGATTATCTGTTCTCACTACCACACCAAAAAAAAAATCTTCCCCCACACCATCCCTACTACCACCTCCACCACCAAGCCAAAAAACAAAATACACCACCACCACACAACAGGAAAGCTGGCGCCTCACTGGCCGTGTTGGATATTGGAGGGAGTACGTGCTGCTTGGTTCTTTACATTGCTGAACTCAGAAATAAATACTGGTTGGCTGAGGTCCAAATAAACAGGTTGCACTGAAAGGTGTTCAGAAAGCCCTGGTGTGTTCTCTAAATTTGGGCCCCACACCCATAATGAACCTTTCCAGCTAAAACTCTTTATGGCTGAAGATTTTTGCAGATTTTGCCTTTGGCAAGAGAAGGTAGCCTGTATGTAGAGAAACCTCTTAGGATTTTGTACTCATTGCCTCCCTGGAATGGCTGTTAGATACATGCCCTCTGAAAGGGAGAGATTAACTTGCTACTTGGCTCTTGTCAAAACCAAGTGCCTGCTACATGCAGGCTTTGTGACTCTGGTGTAACAGTTCCATTTTGAGGTGGGTCAGATTCAACTCAAACGACCAATAAGTGAAAGGGGCTCAACAAGCCTCACCGATCAGATGGAAACTGTAAACCCCGTAACACAGCAGGCCCGGCCCCGGTAGCATCTTGACTGTATGTGACCCTGTGGAAACTGGGGCTTGAGGACCTGGCATAAGAAGATGCTGATAATCCTGTGACTTCTAATGTTCTGCATAAATAAAGTTTTTCATTTCAGGCCCAAAAGTATTGTGTCTTCTGCAAAAGCACACATAACCTCGTGCCAGGATAACTTACTAGCCTTCAGATAGGGTAAAATAATAAACATTTTACTGTTCTTGACTATACAGTTCTTGACACAGGATAGCAGCACGAGTAACAGTGAAGGACTGCTCATCCGCAGCCCACGTGGAAATAGGCACCGAGTGGGAAAGAGGGATTCCCCTGATACATACCTACGACTGCTACCGGGCTAACTTATTGTGTAGCTGGACATTGGAGATCCATTTTTATTTGGACTCCAATTAGAAAATGAATCTTCCTGACGAAGGGGATATATTCTACAAGCTTCCTATTATAACAAGTAAGAAAAGATGTAATTAGTAGAGATAGTTCAAAGAGGGCAGAGTGCTAAGGGATATAAAAATGGATGTATATGCCTAAGTAGATTAACAAAAACCATCACCAAATCAATTGGTAAAGCAGATTGCCAGCACTCTGTGCAGTGAATTCCAAGGAAGTAAACATTTAATGAGGTCATTTTTAAGATGCATTGTGAGCATTTGATAGTTATTATCTATAAATAAAAATAAGGGAACTAAAACAAAGAAGCAACACATCATTGCTTGTCAGAGTGTCATGAAATAAGAGGTACACAGTGGAAATAAGTGAAACACAGTGAAGATTAACAGCTGGTCTACAGCAACCCAAGAGAAAAAAAAGTCCCAATCTCACCTTTTGACAGTGATAATTCTATTAATCATCCTTGTTAATTGTTATCCTCAATATTGGATGTTAGAACCATTGGAAAGTAGATACTGTATATAGTTTTGCTTATGTTAATGTACCACAAAATGTAAGTAGTCCTCAGCATAGAAGTTCAGTCATTTTCAGCAAATTGGTTTGTTATATTCATAAAGATAAGAGTTAAAGAGCCCCTCCAGTTATTGCCATGCATCATGCATAGATACCTCATGACCAGAGTAGACAGGAACAGATATTAAACTGGTGTTGTACACCAGCTCATCTGTGAGCTCAAATGTTTGTTTGATGTCAGCGAAGTCAAATATGTGCAGAGTGTGAAGAATAATTCAATGTCATACTGTCACTAATACCATGTCTACTATTCTTTGGTTAGCCTGGCCAGGAAAGGCCTCTGAGGAGGTGGCATTTGGGATGGCCCCTGACTTAACTATGTGAGGAGGAAGCACATTCTGAGTAGCAAGGAAATCAAGTATACTGGTTTTAAGACTGCTTTCTTTCTCTGCTGAATCTTTTCCTTCCTTGATAGGAAAAATTGGAAGCTTGAACTCCTTAAGGGACCCTTTATAAGTTGCAATATTTATGATTGGCATGCTGTTTTCCTAAAATAACACTTTTTGGGGTAATATTTTCTAGTACTATCAAGCCAATTATATTAAATTACAAATTTAGATTTGTTCTGGGGCCAGATGCTTAAATTCATTTGGACTTTTTCAGTGAATTTTACTATATTTACTTACTGATAAATTTGAAGTCACTGTTCCCAGTTTTTCCCCCCAACATAAAAATACTGAAAATATTGTGTTTATCTTTTTCTTCCATTGGCTTAAAATATTTTTTTAGAAAGAGGGTTTTTAGAAGCATGGAGAGTACTAAATTAGCAGTTAAAAACAAGGGCTTCCACTTTTCAGTTGCCCAATTTCAAAATCTTACTTAATTTCTTTGATGTAATATTGGTCTCTTCTACTTACCTTAAGGGGTTATTGTGGAGATCAAATTAGATAATGCTTGTAAAAGCATCTGGAGTAATAAAGTGTTGTAAAAATGCGTTGTGACTAATAAAAGGGATAATAAACCTTTTTTTTTTTGCCTCATAGCTAACTTGGGGAAAATTTTCAAAAAATTACCTAACTTCCCTTGACTTTAGGATACTTTTCTGAAATGAATGTTATAAAGAATTTTTTTATGTAGTTTCTATAATAGTACATCAGCTCTGACAGTATAACTACTACTTTTTGCTATTAGTTTATTCTTAGATTTTTTAGGAAAAAATCACTTCATGTTTATATGAATGATAATATTTTCCTATTTTCAAATTATAAAATAAAAATTAAGAATATGCAATTGGTCTATTACCTTCAAGAACACTGTTTTCTATCTTACTATTAATAAGTTCAGAATTAATTTAATATGTGAATATTTTACAATCATTTTCAAAGAAGTATTTAATGCATTTACAATACAAGGTAGAACAACTTATTAACTGAAAATATAAAAAATTTAAGTTTCTATTTTCCACATTTAAAATGACATACAACTATGGAATTCCTACACATCATTTTTGCTGACTCCAAATTAGGCTTCAGTGAACTAAGCTTTGTGTTTTTGCAAATGTGCAGTATAAATGATTGCAAGTTAAACATATTGATTTAAATGACCTCAACTGGTTTTCTTCAGGCTGCTCAGTATTGATCACTTGTTTTTCCTGGCAGCCAGAAAATTGATGATTGCATAACCCAGAGAAAATGTCTTTGGTGGGAAAAAGGAAAGGGAATTTTCATTTATCATAATAATTAATCATGCCAGTTGCATGATGTCAATGAAGTCAAATATGTGTAGAGTGTGAAGAATAATTTAATGTCACACTCTCACCAATAAAATAAATAAATAAATCCAAGTAGAAAATATATTTTAAAATAATCAATTGTATACAAGAGTGATAATATCTTAAATTGCTTATTTTAGGTAAGAGAAACATCTCAGATATTCTTATTCCATAAGTGAGATAATGTGGCTTCGCCCAACCTTAATATCGCCAGCAGCAGGCAGCTATCAGCCCCTGTCCAAAAGGAAAAAAAGCAGCAAATACCAAAAACAGAAAGTCTACTGTCACCTCAATTGTTAGTATCTTTATTATTTTGTTACAGCACATTTGTTAGATAGGTTTCACCCTCATTTTACAGAAATAAACTCAGGTAACATGGTTCATTGGCAGTCTCCCAGCTAAAACCTCATCTATTTCCTGTCCAGAAGTTAAAGATAAATTTAGGTCACCCTTCCTTCATGCTGCATCACTCTTTATATTTCCCTCTTCAGCCTATTATGAATAAAGAGGGTTTTTCTTCCCATGATTTATCAGATACTTACTAAAAGTTAAATTCTCACTATACATTGCAGGGATGAAAGCAAATTTAAAGGAATATCACTAATACTCTCAATCATAATCATAAGCACTGACATGGAATGGATTCCACTTGCCATGCTATGGCTATTGAGGACACAGCTTAGTTACCAACACTTGCTACCTAAAGATCAAGGTTGCATCAAAATAGATTCTAGAGACTCCACGGTCTTAGCTTGTTCTTTTTCTTATATCAGTTATCAATTATCTACTTGTGATTGCCATTCATCAGTAGTTCACTCTCTTAATAGAAATGACTTTATAATCAAAGTTTGCCATGTATTCACTAATCAATTTATTCTTTAGTTACACCCTATTCTTCGTGCTGGAGAATTAATGTTTGACAATGGTCCCTGAGCCTGGGGGGTGGGAGGCAAATATTAATTATTGAACTTCTTGGTGTTTCGAGAGTATAAAAGAGCATGTAATAAGGTGATAAAACTATTTAGGTCTATCTTCCTATGTAACCCTGAAGTTTGAATTAAATCTAAAGGAAGAGAAGGTGGTCTTACATCAGAGGTGGTGGTGAGAGAAAAACTCTGGTAAAATATCACGTCATATGGAAAAGCCCTGTGCCAGGAGCAACGGTGTGCGGTAACTGAACATGGTCTGTGTGACAGAGCCGAGAGCACACAGTGGAGCCTGGAGTGAGGTAGTAGCTATGTTGGGCTTCACCTAAGAGCAATTATAAATTATTCAAATGTTTTGACTATGGGAAGAGTGCGGGGATCAGGGAAAGTTCAATTTCTGTTTCAAAAAGATCACTTTAGTTGGTATGTGAAGATTGACAGAGGTAGATATTGTGAGACTGTCAGAGATGCCTGTACTATTTAAAGCTGGAACATCTTTTGGGTGTTTTGAGAAAGAAGTCTGCCTTTCTAATCCTGTTCTGCTTAGTTCAATATTTCAAAGGCATTTGTACTCTCAGAAGATAGACATAGAGTATAAATCTGCACTTAATTTATCAAGTTTTACTAAGAAAATAACCCCCTAGGAGTGATCAACCATTACAGTACATTAGATGAATTGATATATTTCAAAGAATGACTTCAATATTCTTACTTTATCTTATCTTTGGTGGTGTAGTTGTGTTAGAAAATATTTCAACCCAATAGTGATAAGTGATAAGAGACATCACTTTAAAAAGTGGTATTTTGGGTAGCAGGGCTGTGAATAATGTAAGTCGCAGTGTCAGTGGGTAAAGGTATCGTGAGCTACGTGGAGCACCATATCTAGACTTTGAAGAAAAGACATCAGGAAGCATAAGTCTGGCTGAGGAGACAGCCTGACATAAAGTGGGCAATCTGTGAATAAAAGGCTGAGCCTTAGATTATGCTACAGCAGCACACTAAATTGAGGAGAAAAAAAGATGTATTCACTGCTTCTTTTTTCACCTGAATGATGACAAATAAAAAATTTGAATTATTTTTCATGCCCTTTGGACATAGACTCTGCAAATTTAAACACATGGCAAATGAAAATGAGTCGGAATGTAGAAACCACTGAAGCCCATGCAAAGTAGTGTGGGGTAGATTCTTCCACAGTGAAGAGCCAAAGGAAAGCCTGGGAGAAAAGACGACTTGCCAAGTCTGCCAGGCATGAAACAGAACAATTCTGCTAAAGAATTGAATTAAGTGATCTGTCAAAAAATTTACATTGATAAGTGAGAACAATTGGTTTCCATCAATCAGTCAGTTCCTAGTTCCTCAAAGTTTAATTAGCAGTAGTGAGGAAGAATCAAACTCACTGTTTAAAAGCCCATTTTGCAAAATTTATTATCATATTCATCCTGTTCTTTGTATGCCAAAGTTGACAATGTCTTGATGGTAATTTTCACTTTGTTGACTTGTAGATTAACTGTGTCAGCCCTCTAATCAATGACATATATATGTATATACATCTTCCCATGTTGAAGTTTTAATATATGCATATATATATAGCTTGTAACTGGGACATGTTGCAATATTTTTCCTGGAATTAGTCTTCTGTTTCAGAAGGAAATCTCACTCTGTCTCTTGTTTCTGTGTGAAGAGACCTTGATTAGCTATAATCCTGGCCTGTTCATAAACTCCCTCACTCTGTCCTTTCCTGTTGAATGTCAATGACACTGTGAGAACAGAAACTGGCATGTGCAAGTCAGACCCTTTTCCACTTTCTGAACTCTTACAGCCAGCTGCCCAGACAAAGCAAGCAGTTCTGATCTGCTCAGCTCCGTCTTCCCATGTTGTAAATTTTACAGAAGTACCTCAACATGGGGACACCTGGGTTTTCCCATTGTAACTTCATTTTGCCCTTATTCTGACAAATTCTGGAGTTTAGAATCAGGATAACACACTTAAACTGCAATCATTAATGTGAATATCAGCTTTATTATTAATACAGGGGATTGTTTTATCTCCATCTATTGAAATCCTGGTCTACCTTTTTGCTTTAATTTTATGAATAAACTTTATTATTTTAGAATGGTTTTAGATTTACAAAAAAAAAAGAGCATACTTTTTTTTGGTTTAGAGAATTCCATGTACCCATTACACACAATTTAATCTATTATTAATATCGTACATCACTATGGTAGTTTGCTAAAATTAATTAACCATTATTGATATATTTTTATTGAATAAAGTTTGTAATTTACTCAGATTTCCTTGGTTTTACTTAATGACCTTCTTCTATTCTAGGATCTTATCTTCACACAGAATTTGCAGTTTTGAGGAGTACAGTTTTCATGATTAGGCTGGGATTATGGATTTGGGGAAGGGAGGTTACAAAGGTAGTCATTTCATTACATCATATCAAGGCAACTTAGTATTAACATGACTTATGACTACTGATTCTGACCTTGGTCACCTAGTTTGTAGGGTTTGTTATGTTTCCCCACTCCCCCCTCCCCCACAATTTAAGGGAGAATTTTAAATATTAATATCTTCTTTTGAATAGAAATAGTTTAGCAAATTTCCAGGATGACTGAGGGGCACAACTGGTGAGGGTGAGAAAGGGAAAGTATAACAAGGTTGCAAGTTCCAGAGGAAATGGAGGGGTTTGTGGACAATGACACAGAAGGACAGGATTACCCTGGCTTGAGACAGAGCACCTCTTCCTCAGAGACTGCAGAGAAAAATACTAGGAATTGTGAATCTATAGCTGTGTTTGAGCATATCTCCTGTGTTCACTTTTTTATGGGACAGTTTAGGTTGTTTGTTTGGCTTGGTTTTGCTTGGCTGAGTGAGAGGAAGTGGTTGAGACTAGCCACATAGGAAAATAGAAAACCAACTAGAAATTACTGAAAAGATCAACAAATAACAGTGGAAGGTCTACTTCAAAAGAATTGAAAGAATGAAGGAATTGAAGTCCATGAGACTAAAAAAAGGTAATGAATGGATAGATTTCCTGGGTGCAAGTTTGAATTTGGTGGAATACTTAAAAGGGGAGGGTTAAAGAAGTATGTCGTGATCAGAGAAATTTCAAATTTCAGTATGTGGGAAATAGTGTGAAATTGTTCATCAGTTTGTGCCATACAAAACACCTACCAGAGTAGAGAGATTTAAAAAATTAAGTACAGGATCTGGCCATAAAGCTACGTATAATGATGACAGTTGTACATCTTGAAATACTGATGATAGCTTATGAAGTTGAGAAGACAGTGAATCGGGTACTGTTTTAAAATAACAAGTTGTGACTCTAGAGTTAGATAATAGAGAATTGATAATAGATAATAGATCACTGTGACAAGTATAAAAGGAGGAGTGGTACTTGAGATTTTTTGGAAGGAATATTAGTTTGAAGGTAATGTGGAACCAGATGAATGCTAAAACATTGGAACTTTCTTTATGATGATGCAAACAACGGGGAAAGAGGTGGCCTCCCTTTAAAAGGAAAGCAAGGGGAATGATACAGGTAAGTTTTAGCTAATAAGACAATATGGTGCATTAGAAGAACATACATAATTTTAACATAAATCAAGATCATAAAAATTCAGAGGTAATGTGATAATTTATATAGTTTGATTTCATTATCAGTTTAGATTAAGTATGCTGGAATGTGATTTCCTCCCACTAGATACTGAGTAATAAAAGTTGTAAAAGATGGTAGTTAGGTTTATGGAACTGGATGATACTCTATGGAGTGAGGGTAGTGATATATAAGCAAAAGAAACAACAGCAAAGGAAGGCAAGACAGTGTGATGGGCTATGGCTCAAAGTTCCAGAACTTCTTGTTCATCAGTTGGCTACATATGAGGAAGATTGGAAAGAAAATTCTACCTCTAAGTTTGAGCTCTGCCTCAAGGAAACATGCCCTGAATCTACTAAGCACTGGTACTTTTTAAGTATTTGTATGTCTCCTAGAGGAGGCATCTTATACTTATTATATCCTTGTATAGCCTATACTTAATTATACAAATAATTAATGTACTTTTTATAACAGGGAAATATGAATTATTTTCATTTTGTATTACTTAGCTCCTGTGCACTCTGTTATAATTTTATTTGGAAACCTTTGTGTTAAAAATGTCTCTTCACAAAAATGGAATGAAAGTACCCTATTTTCTGTTTAAGAGAGACAATAATGAATTATTATCCAAGGAATTCTGACATTCTTTAATATTTCAATGAAATATTATTCATTCTTAAATTCTAGATCACTAGAGATTTTAGGGTTTTATTTAACTGGACCCTCCAAAAGTGTTTCCAAAGTTCTTACCATTGTATCTATTTCTTCTTCTAAGTATTGGCATTTTTTGCACCAGGAAATATCCAAAACAAGCACAGGAATTTCACTAAGTAGATCACTGTAGTTGGCAAGTTGAATCTGAGGTTTTGCAAAAATGCAGTATTGAATACCTGGGCTTTTCAAAATGCTTGTCTCTACTTTCAGTAGACAGAGTACTTTTGTGAAATGTGCCTCAAGAAATTATTAAGTTAAGTTTTAGCATTGGAACCACAAAACACATTTACAAATTAAATTCTCTGTGAAATTCATAAAGTGACAAAAAGTATAACACAGAAACTGGATAAATTTGTATTTTAACCCTTTGCATGTAGCTATCACCCTTTCATACTCCATGCTGAAGTTTTCTTCCATCTATTACATATCGATTTAAAAGGGCCTGTAAGCTAGAAGCGCAACGTCAAGGCATGGGCAGGTTTGATTTCTTCTGAGACCATTCTTCTTGTCTTGTAGACGGCAACCTTCCTGGTGTGACCCCACGTGACCTTTTGTTTGTGCCTGGGCCTCCTGTGCATCTTTATGAGTTTCCAAACTTCCTCTTCTTATAAGGACACCAGTCAAAATGGAATAGGCCCACTAACATAGGCTCATTTTAACTTAAATGCCCCTTTAAAGGCCCTGTTTCAATCGCACATTCTGAGGCATGGGTGGTTAGGTCTTCAGTGTATAAATTTTGGAGGGGAAACAATTCAGTACATAATACACACACGTACACATGCACATACACACACACCACATGTATAAGCCTTAAGTCATGTCTACCCAGCAACACTATCATCCAGTATTTTATAAATGAATTTTTTTTTTTAACTAGAAAGTATACGGATATTTATTCACTGTATTTTTCTTTGGGTTTTACTGAAAACAAAAATCATTATATAGCCCAAGTAAACAGCCCCAAATCTTTGATCAAAATACTCAAAGCAAATATTCATTGGCAAAGCAGTTTACTTCTGTGGACAATCCCATCCTAAGACCAAATTCACTTGTCATGGCAACCTCTTTTTTTTTCAGTTTTTTTTTCATTTTGGTATCCTTAATCTACAATTACATGTGCAATATTATGGTTATTAAACTACCCCCTTCATCAGGTCCCCCCCACCAACCCCATTACAGTCACTGTCCATCAGCGTAGTGAGATGCTACAGAATTACTACTTGTCTTCTCTGAGTTGTACAGCCCTCCCCACCCCCCCCCAACATTATGTCTGCTAATTGTAATGCCCCTTTTGCCCCCTTGTCCCTCCCTTCCCACCCATCCTTCTCAGTTCCTTTCCCTTTGGTAACTATTAGTCCGTTCTTGGGTTCTGTGAGTCTGCTGCTGTTTTGTTCTTTCAGTTTTTTTTTCTTTGTTCTTATACTCCACATATGAGTGAAATCATTTGATACTTCTCTTTTTTGGCTTGGCTTATTTCACTGAGCATAATACCCTCTAGCTCCATCCATGTTGTTGCAAATGGTAGGATTTGTTTTTTTCTTATGGCTGAATAATATTCCACTGTGTATATGTACCACTTCTTTATCCATTCATCTATTGATGGACACTTAGGTTCCTTCCATTTCTTGGCTATTGTAAATAGTGCTGCAATAAACATAGGGGTGCATCTGTCTGTTTCAAACTGGGCTGCTGCATTCTTACCTAGGAGTGGAATTCCTGAGTCAAATGGTATTTCTATTTTGAGTTTTTTGAGGAACCTCCATACTACTTTCCACAATGGTTGAACTAATTTGCATTCCCACCAGCAGTGTAGGAGTGTTCCCTTTTCTCCACATCCTCGCCAATATTTGTTGCTGTTTGTGTTTTGGATGGAAAGCTCTTTTTATAATAGTTTTTCCAAATAGTGGGAGGAGTTAGAGAATTCTATGAGTTTGAACCATATTTAAAGATTATTTTAATATTTAGAAATTATAGTTTTTAGCCTATTTGCAGAAATTTTTACACCTGAGTTTTCTAATATTGAGATATTATCCTTCATAATATGCCTTGTATTTGAACACAGATATTTTGTTAAAATACTTTTATTCTGTTACCCCTTAGGGAATATGCTTTCAATTAACCTTTGCTACCTTTGGGATATGTCCAAGCACTTTAGCAAGCAAAGACCTTAAAATATAGCCACACACTAGTCTTCTAATCTCATTTTCATTTACTTTTTATCCTCTGCTTTACTCAGATTAATCAGCTTTCTCTTATCTTTCTTTAACCATTGATCTCTAGACTATTTCCTATCTACACACAGATCAACTGGAAAAAAGGGGATAAAAAAGAATACAATTAAAAAATCAAGTTGTAATTAATTGGGGGCTATAATCATGTCATTTTAATTACTAGATATTCTTGAAAACAATAAAAAAAATCTTTAAAACTGGATTAAAATACACATCACTTATTACACAGATATTCCATTTATAGACATACAGTCAAAGAAATGTAATTTCATGTTAACCAAAAGTTATGGGCAAGAATTTCTATAGAAGCATTATTTATATTATTCCACAACTAGTAACAACTCCAAAGGCTGTCATTAAGACTACAACTAGAAATTCCACCAATAGGAATACTATACAGCTATTATAATTGTACATACTTCTGTTATTGTAAAAGAGATGAAAGATTCTCAGAAAAATACCTTTGAGTAAAAAGAGCAGCATGAAATAGAATATATACTGTATGACTCCATTTATATAAATTTCAAAAACAGGCAATGGATTTATGGTGAAAGATTTTAGAATAATGATTACCTTTGGGTTCAGGACATGAAAGAGGCTCCTGGTGTGTGAGTAATGTTCTAGCTCTTTGGTTATATTGTACCTTATGATGTATGCATTTTTATGTATTTTTGTTATAATAAAAGTTTATTTAAAAATCACCTGAGTGTGTGTGCACACACACACAAACACACATACAACAATATAAGATGACTACTGGATAAAATAGTAGATTTAATGCAAACATTGCCCTCAACTCCCTCCAAAAGCTCTTATAGAGGAATTTTTTTAGATAGAAAACCACAAAGAGAAGACTAGGTTAGGCAGTAGCAGCCCACTTTTAAAAGATGGAAAGCAGTTCATTGATGGATGTGTAATATTGGATTTTTAAAAACTATAAACTAAAAACAGTATAGTAAATAAACCAGGAAGCTTATTGACACCAAAGACATAGTAGCAGTTACATTACAGATCCTTTTTTGCTCTGCTCAGCCAGATGGGTGGCCTATTTCAACCTATCCAGGCTGAAGAATGCAGGTTATTCTCTGCAGATTGTCAAAGAGAGAATCTGTGTGTGAAAGGACAGCAGTTACAGTGGATGCTTGATGCACCATACTGAAAACAGAGATTAAGTGACTGTTTACATAATAAACACTGAGATATTGATCTTCCTTACTGCATTTGGCTCAAAAATTACTAACAATCAAAATTATACCTGCAGATAGGAAATTGGGGACAGCTTCACTGGAGTGTCTGAAAAGCCCAAAAGTAATAACTGAAGATACAGGCAATAGCAGTTCCTTAAAAACATACTTCAACTAGGTTATCCTATTCTAAAGTCATCAAAGTCACTTCACACATAGAGTTTCTAATAATTTTGTATTCCCTGATATAAATGGAGAATGACTAAATATATAAAGGATAGTATGTAGTAAAAAGACAGAAGCTAAAAACTAAAACAATAAAAAGTTACTTGGAGGAAATAGAGATAAGAAAGGAGAAGGAAAATCATTTAAAAATATTCTGAGTAGTAAGGCAGTAATTTTTCTTTCATAAGACAAGAAAAATATACCTTTAAGTAAGTCATTCAGAGCATTTAGAACAGTCTTTGGCTATTACAAATGTGATAGCATACACAAAAATATCAGTGGAAGCATTGAAGGTAAAACTGAGCAAATTTAAGGAAAAGGCAAACAAAAAGAAAAAAGATGGATATAGCAAAGAAAAAAATATAGTAAATTTATAAAATTAGTCTGGTGGTCCAATATTGAAATAATAACAATACAGAACAAAAGAACAGAGAGAAAGGAGAGGAACATACATACCATGAACTAAAATATTCAAGAATATTTCCCAGGACTGAAATGTCTACTGAGTTTTCAGCAAAATGGAAGATAACCATGAGCAAGACACATTATCATAATACTTCCCATTATAAAGAACACAAAGAAAATCCAGAGGGGGTGCAGAGAGGAAAAGATCAAGAATAAAAATATAATCAGGATTTGTGAACACAGGTCTGAGGAGTAGGGTGGGGAAATGATTTACAAATCCTGAGTGAGGATATTATCAATCTAGAATTCCATACTCAGAAAAACTAATAGTTGATTATGAGATATTCCTCACAATTTGTAGACTTGCGAGGTCTAAGACTTTTTTTTTCATCACTTGCTGCTATTCTTGGGAAGCAATTGGAGTATGTACCCCATGAAAATGATGGAGCAAAGTAATGAAGAGGTGTAGGATATAAGAAATAGTGGGATCAAGAAGAGAATGGGAAGGTTATTCCCAAGATAATGGTGAATGGCAATTAGTGGCTGATAATTTCTGTGTGAAGCCTGGAACTTAACAAATTATGTTCAGAGCTGGCAAGAAATATCTAAAGAGATTTCTTTAAGAAGATGAACCTGATATGTTGAACACAGCAAGAATCCCCATTATATTTGAACACAGCGAGAAGAAATTTACATAACTGATAGAGAATATGCATGCAAGGCAATAATTAGTTCTAGAAGAACATACAACACAAACAATAAACTACATAAGTTTTAATTCTTGGGAGAACAAAACTTTTAATATTGGTGTATTTTAAGAGGATGAGGGAACTGGAAAGTGAAAGTAGTTGGTGGAGGTATGTGTATGTGGGTGCATAGAAAAGGTCTGCAAATTTCTGCTCCGTAATGGAAGTATAGATCAACAGTTCTCTGAGTGTGAGACATAGGCCTCCGGGGATCCCAAAGACACTTTCAGGGGGTCTGTAAATCCAAAACTATTTTTATACTAATATTTAGTATTATTTGCCTTTTCCACTGTTGACTGACATTTTCATTAATGGTACAAAACAACAGTGCCTAAAGCTGCGTAAGCACAAGTCAAGGCAATAGCATTCAAATGTGTTGATCATTGTCTACATCATGACCAGAAACTCATAAAACAAACAAACAAAAGTAATTACTTAACAATTCTTTTGATGAGATAAAATATATTTATTTTTTTAAATCATGACCTTAGGTACAGTTTTAGTATTCTGTATGATGAAATGATAAGTACACATAAAGTGCCTCTCTACATACTGATTACATTTTTTTTGAGATATATTGCATATATTTAACATTTTTCTGTATGTTGTATGCTTTGGCATCTTAAGCCTTTCTGGCTGGGGAGAGGCTGATCCTCCAAGGGCTAGCCAATAGTAAAGGGCTCAGCCAAAAGCATGCCTCTGATATGCAAGCTAACCAATCCATTGCCATTCCTCTTATATTTGGCCTGTACACCTCAGGAGGCAATATTCCTCTGCCTAAATCATCCTAGGGCCAGATAACAGGGAATGAGGGACCACCCCTATAGCTTAGAGTCTGCTGAAATTATTAGCCAATCCTAAACTGTTTGTCTTGTCTTGACTTGTCCTGTCTTTCCCGTGGAAACTAATAAATATCCTGACCTAAGCTTTTCGCTCACTCCTGCCCCTCTGCTGCCTGACCACCCTGTTCCTTCCTCAGGGCCCTGCCTGGCATTCTGAGCATGTTGAGTATAATAAACTTCTTCCTTCCAAGCCTTATGCTTATTTTCTGCTGTGGCTACACTAGCTTTTTCATACATGTACATTCTCAGGACATGAGATGAAGTACTTATGCAGTTAAGTTTCAAGCTAACCTTTTTATACAGATACTGCTTTTATTTGAAAGAAAAACTTTCAGACAAACAAGGTTATTCATATTTGAATATTTGACAGACATATTCTTGAAAATAAATGAAGTAAGCCTGTCACTTCAAAGACAACAACTGACAGTATTTATTCCCAATAATAAAATTGGACCTTTCAAATGAAGATTAGAATTTTGGAATGCTTTTATGTGACTTGATAGCTTTGTCTACTTTTCTGGTGAGATCTCTGATGGTATTTATGAATGTAAATTTTTGATATTAAAAAAGGAAATGTGACAACAGTGGCTGACCTGCATAAGATAGTGAAGTAATATTTTCAAATGAGCAATGCATTCATGTCACAGAAATACCTGTAGCTAGGTAAAAGACCTGCTTCAGGTACAAGATAGACCAGCAGCTTGCAATGTAAGAGTTAATTGATATGGCTTCAGATTCTACATTGCAGCTATCTGTTAAGAAACTGCCATTGTTTAGTTTTGATTTAGTATCAAATAAAAATATTCACGACTATTTAACAAAATTCCTTTCTTCTAAGTAAATACTATCTGAGGCTGGATTTTCTTTATGTACTTCAACCAAAACAATGTATGGAAATAGACTGAATGCAGTAGATATGAGAACCCAGTTATTCTCTATTAAGAAGACAAAGATTTTCAAAAATGTAAAGTGATGTCCTCTTCTCACTAAAGATTTTGATTTGGAAAAATCAGTTATTTTTCATAGAAATATGTTATTTATGCCAATTTATATTATTCTTGTTATTTTTAAATGGAATTTTTTAAGTACCTAGGTTTTAATTTATAGTTGGTAAATATCATTAGCTATAACCCACATAAAGAAAAGTTCTTTGGAGTCCTCCATAATTTTCAAGAGTGTAAAGGAGTCCTGAAATTAAAGTGTTTGAGGACCACTGGAGATTATAATGCCTAGAATTGATAAGTCAAAAAATAGCAATAAAAGTGTTTTTGAAGAGTTATGATTTTGGAGAAAATGCTGAAGAATTAATACTTCAAAATATTCACAATTTTGATAAAACTAATCTACTACATGAAAAGTAATACATATCACAAAATGTATATTATACCTATTATAATGATTTGTGAGTTTATAGTTTGAATAAAATTTGAAGTCATCAAATTCCTCATTAATAACAGTAATAATAAAGGTTATGATATTGCTTCCTTTGCAGAGTTTTATGACCACCAGAGGTAAAGGGTATAAGGCTGAGTGCTTGGCTTGCTGTTATTCTTTTTAATTACCTATAATTATCACAAATGGAAAAATGGTGACCTGAGAAAATAAGATCCAGAATATGTAGACTATATAGTTATTTGTAGATTTCTTCTTCTCTCTTATCCACTCCTGTAGTTTTCTACTATTTTATGTGGAAGGCTAGAATTAATTTCTGTGGAAGGAACTCAGGGGCCACAAGGTGATCCAATAATATAACACCACAAACTACCCAGCCATTCTCTCATCTGCTTTGTATAAATGGTTGCACACAATATTTCATATTTTTTAAAAGGATATTCAGCTAAAGTATTTTAAAATTACTGATGTAGTCCAATCTAGCATCTACTCAAGAAGAGTTTGCAATATGATAACATCACTGTTTTATTATATAATATCCAGTTAAGAAAAAATAATATCATAACTCCTGAACTGATACATTTTTGTCACTTATTT
Organism: Smutsia gigantea; assembly: GCA_032199065.1. Lineage (NCBI taxonomy): Eukaryota > Metazoa > Chordata > Mammalia > Pholidota > Manidae > Smutsia > Smutsia gigantea. The sequence continues at coordinate 62,343 of JAVSCE010010472.1, forward strand.
TCAATGGGAGGAATGACTGAATTAAAAAGAGAGAAGAATCCACTTTCCAAAAACTTCCAAGATGATAGAAGTTTTTATTTTGGAACTAACATGAAAGTGGAGAGATTGTTTCCCCTAAAATAATTGCTTAAGAAAATGGCCAATTATTAGAAGTGAGGGTACCCCAACACATAAGCAGTTTATATAATTATCTACTTGCCTCATATATTTTCTTTACCGGTTTTCTAGTTCTAAAATTACAAGTCACTTAAAGGTAAATACTTCTGAGTGCCTTTTAACATTCTTTCCCTTTCATCACTTCATTTTCATAGCACTAAATATGGAAATTATTAAATTAATAAATTATGTATGGGTAAACTTAATTTGTAAATTTCATCCTATAAAATTAAAAGGTTAAATCTTAACTCAGATCTGCTTTATTCAAGGTCTCTCCTGTATAACACATTTAACTCACCAAGATCCCTGGAGAATGGTTGCAGGGAATGTGGAAAATTATTATTGTAGCAATTTATGCTATGATGTTAATCTTGACTTAATTGTTACATATTCATTTCTGACAGAACTACAGGAGTGGAAATTTTGAAGTACAGAGTCCCTGGAGTAGGGCTACAATAAAAGAAAAGCTAAGAAAGGGTCACAGAAGGACTTCAGAGACAAATTCTGTCAAATTTATCAACTGTTTGAGGGCTGGCCATTCTAACCAATAATAGGTGTGGACATTGAAAGTGTTCAAAACTCATGAAATACAATTTACCTCCAGAGTCAGTACTGAGTTTCCCGACAGTGGAGATCCCTACAGTGTGATTTGTTACCGTACACAAAAGAAAGAAAGGTGGCTCTTTTCTGTGTCTCATATTCCCTATTGCTGTTAGTTGTTAAGGGACTTACCAAGGGCTTTCAAGTCTGGCAGACGGGTAAAGTGATTTTCAATGTGCTTCCAAACAATAATCCAACAATAAAATCTTGGCCAACAACAGAAAAACCTCTTATTATTCAAACCATGTTATCATTAAAAAATAACATGGGAGAACTTTTTTGGTGAAGTGTAACATTTAAAAAAATGGAATCTCTAATCCTGCAAATTGGTATAGACTTTTTCTGTTAAAACAAGATACAAGCTCCTGTTCTATTACTTTCATACTAAACCAACAAAAGCCATTGTCAAAAGAGTCTACACATATGGTATTTATAAGATAAGTTTAGTTTACTTCATATGATTTTATTTTACTCTGGACTTCCTGCAACTCAGATAGTCTTCCTTTTCAATTACTGAAGATAATTTAATAATGCTGTTTTCCTTAGACAAAGAACTATTCATTGTTTAAAATCAAAGAATGACTTGGGAAACTTCTAAGATGATTGAATTCTTATTTTAGCTTTTAGAAATATGTTGCTCACATTGTATGATACCATGTCTTAGCTGACAAAGTGGCTTTTAGTTTTTGAGACTAACAATGAAAGAACCAGCATCATTTAAAAAATTAAATATTCCATTCTATTAAAAATTCCTTCTTGTAAAATACAGAATTAAAAGAAATAAACTCTTGAGATCCTTTATCCTTTCCTAAAAATTCAGGGATATGTCCATAGGTAAAAAGAGATAGTTGGAACATCTGGATGTATAGTCAGGCAGAGGTTTAAAAAATAATTGCAGTAACTGTATACTCCAGTTATTAATGTAATACAATATTTAATGCACCATTTCTAAAGAAGAACTATAATTTATTCCAAAATTACCTATGCAGAAATTCAGTTCTTTAAACTCTGAAGACTAGGAAATGATAGCAGTACAAAATGTCTGTCTGTCCAGACCAGGAGGGCTGTACTGGCAGATAACTTCTAGAACAAAAGTATATGTGAAGGAGTTTCATTTGACTGTGATGTGGTTCAGAGGATTACACCCTGTTGGGTGACAAACATTGGGCATGCATAGTCACCTTTTTTTCAAGAATTAATAAAGAAGGAGAAAAAATTATTTGGAGACAACCACAACAAAAAGTTGCAGAAGAAGTTACAAATATGTGAAAGATTTCTGTAGAAAAACAAAACAATGTTTTAAGTATATATGCTGCATCTTCCATAAATAAAATAATAAAAAGTTTATTATATAAGAGAAAAATTTTAGATGAAAGTGCAATTGGTTTGTTGAGATATGGAATGAAATTAAAAGGAGTTAATAGAGATAATGAGAATAAGAGTAACTAAAAACACAGGAACAAATTAAAACCAGCAAGACAGAAAGTATGTAGTTATATCACAGAAAATTATATCAGTTACACTGAGGAATAATTGGAGTAGTTCTTTAAGAGTAAAAGAGAAGAAAATAATCAAAAAAGATGATAGCTGTGGAGGGAAGGGAGATAATCCAGTTTATACAGCTGATCAGAATCCTGAGAAGGAAGCATCAGAGCATGACTGCCAGAGAAATAAACAAACATGGGGGATAAACTAATCCTAAAACTTAAGAGCAAAACCATCCACTTTGATGCAATGGCAATAAAAAAAGATATATCTATATACAAATATACTGGTATCTTCTTGTACAAATAAAAGCTATAAAACAATTGAAATATACATACATATATATCTGTATCTCATTTTGTATCTATGTGTGTATCTCATTTTGTAGCTTTTGTATAATATACAGATATATAAATATAAAAATTATGTAAAGATATATCTATTTCTTTTTATAATTCTTGTATTGTTCGTGTAATCTTTGTACTATCCTTGTATTTTATAGATAGATATATAAGAAAATTTTTGAGTTTCAAGAATAAAGAAAAATATCCTTTAATAATACAAACTTGAAAATAACCAAGTCTCATCATGTGTGGGATGCATTAAATTAAAAGTAACAAATTATTTTAAGATATATACTATTGTTTAGATAGTAGGCACTTCACAGGTTGGTTTCCTCCAGGAAGGCAAGGGCAGTTTAACTTTAGGACACCTACTGAAGTTGTAACCTTCTAAGTCAGTGCAAACAAATCACACAGGCAAAAGCAGCATCCTATGAGGCTCCTCTGATTCCAGGGTCACCTGGACTTTCTCTGTTAACAGCCTGAGTGTGCCCTGGGATCCTGCTCAAGCCCTCTTCAGGTGGTGGTTAGCAGCAGTGCTCTGTCTTCTGCAGAGCCTCTGCTTTGTGTCTACATGGAGGGGTGTTTGGGGCAAGATGGCATGCTGTCTGCTCATAATTGTACAAACACTTCCATAGTCTGAGGCAAGGCAGTTGCCACAGTACAGTCTGCTAATTTAAGAGGGAAAAACAACTTTTAACTGGTTGTTCATTTAACACTGAGAATCAAATACTTTCCACTAGTCTTGAATGAATTTTGCATTTCTCAGTAAGCCTGGAGTCAGTAGCGTTTCGAATTCTTTCATGTCTCATCATCATATTTTCACTGAGTAGTCTCATTGCAATTATCATTCAATACACAAAGGCCATTTAATTGAATTTCTCAATATAGCTACATTATCATTTCCTATAGCTGTCATCTTTATCCTAAAATAACCACAGTCTGTTTCCTGTGGACATTAACATATAATCAACAATAACTCCCATAAAGTGACCTTTTCTTGACCCAAAGATGAAAAGAAATGGTGGTATGTAGTTTCATGCTCAAAAGACTCTTTTGAAAATTAGCAAACTCTTTAGAATTAAGGCTTTTGTTGGTTGCCATTGTCACAGATCTCACTGTGAATTGTCCAAAAGTTGTCATAAATTTACTGCAACAGACAAGCAACATTAGATCCCTAAGAAATTACAAAATATGGGCTTGTCTCTTTATTTTTACTCAGTACACAAACTAAGAATCTTAATGAGTAGATGCCATTAGAAAACCTAAGGATTTATGAACTTGGACTCCAACCCAGCAGTGCTTCCTGTGGTGATTATTTATCTCAATATCTGAACAAAATTACACCCACGTAGGGCCTCAAACTGTATTTCCTCATGTCACCATGCAAGGCAGTTTATTTTGTGTGGGTGACTCTCTAGGATTTGCTTATTATTTTACTTCTGTTTTAATAAACATATTTAGGAAAGGAAAATCGACTACAAATGATCCTTGCCAAAGAAAGTTATATTTAATACCAGCCTACTGTGTATGGCATTTAAAAATATATATTTTTCTCTCTCTTGGTGCTCTGTGATTATACAAGGAAAGAGAAAAGAATTTCAAAGTACAGAAATATTTCTTCATGGCTTTTATTAATGTGGGAGGGTAATTCAATAAAGATATGTTACATAGAATTATAGGGAGTAATAAGTGACTCTCTTTTTGTGCTTCAATACTGGTAAAAAATTGGAGTCAAATAAGATTTTTCTGTTTGTTTATTTTCTTGACTGGTTTTGCTTTAATTAGTTCTTTATCATATTATTTTCATTAGTCTGACGAAGGTCACAGTTGGGGATTTCTCAACTCTTCCTAGTATTTTCCCAATAATTTACTCTTTCATCTCTTTTTTCTTTGTCCTCACTTGCAGAATGTTGAGTTAATCATATGCTCCAGCTCATATTCCATTATCATATTTATCTATGTCAGGAATTCCCTCTTTATTTTCTTTTCTTTCAATCTCATGCCATGCTTCTACTGCTTTTTCACCAACACACCTCTCTATTGTGGTTAATGTATGACTTAAGTACATATGTTTCTTGGTATAAAATATCATTTTACATTTTGGGCATATTTGAAAATTTTTCATAAGTAGTATTGATATATGTATCAAAAATTTTAAATCTTTTTCACACCATATGTTGTTTTTATGCTCTATCATGTTGCTATATGTACATCTAGTTTTGCTTCTATCACATAATAGCATATAATTTAGTCCACTACATTCTAATGATCTGTTCCACACAAAATGGACATCTTCTACAGACAAGTGAGGATCAGTTATGGAACTGAGTGGGAATTTATACACAGGAGTGGAATTTCTAGTTTCAAAGCTTTACACGTAGTTATTTTTACTGAGTTCCACAGAAGCACTTTCTATAATGGCTGCAACAATTTAAACTCTCAATAGAAGTATATAAAACTTTGATTATTTCCTCATCCTCACTAACACTTGGTATTATCCATTTTTTTTCTATTTTGGTATTCTCATTTTTTAAATTCACAATGACAAGCTTCTTAGTGAATGACAGCATCCAGTATTACATTAGCCATTTGGTGACTTTATTTTGAATTGTATATTCTTGTCCTTTGCTCACTGGTTTTATTGGATTTCCTATTTCTCACTGGTTGACTTATAAGAGTTTATTTTATATTCTAGTTATTTTTTCTTTTTATTTCAGACATGAGATTGTCTTCTTCTAGCCTTTATTTATGGAGGGTGTCCTTTGTTGAAGAGTATATAATAGTATAGAATAGGCTATTCTGTAGTAACAAATGACTTCAAAATATAAGTGGCTTAACACATGAAATACCTTACAGAGTTTGCTGCCGTTCTGGCCAGTCTTTAGAAGAGTTCCTTCAGAGCAGGGACTTAAGGATTGAAAAATATCTCCATATGTTTGCTCTGCCATTTCAAGTATGGCCTCTACTCATACAGAGGAAAGAATAATGGAAAGCATGGTTTAACCATAATCTTTCCTAAGTATCTCTATCTAGAAGGAAACATATTGCTTTTGAGGATAGCCCACTGAACAAAAATAAGACACAGTTTCTCAGTCTAGCAATATGGGAGGAGACCAAGAAGTTTTTGAGGGAGATGTAGGTATGTGCAAAAAAAAAAATCCTTAAATTTGACATCATTTAATTCATTAAATTTCACCTCATTGTGAAGTTATTGGAAGTTATTATTGAGTTGTTTTTCTACCAGGAAGAAACTATCCCATATTTTCTTTAATGAAGTTATATCTCATATTTTCTTCCATTCATTTTATAGTTATAACTTTTGCATTTGGGTCTTTAATCTACTAGGAGTCCATGTTTGTTTGGCTGTAATGTAGGAGAAAGTGCTTCTGCAGAACTCCAGATTTCCCAATGTTATTGTACTTAAAAATCTCTTCTTTCCCTTTGCTCTGTACTATCTATTTTTGCCATCAAGCTGCTATGTCAAAGGCCTATTTCTAAGGTCACTTTTACTTTATTTAATTAATCCTCTTTTGATTTCAGTATTAATACTAAAGTCAACATCTCTGATAAAGTCCAAATAGCTTCTACCCCTTGATTTACTAAAATTTGCTTACAATGTATTATTTTGTTAACTACCTTATTCATTTAGCAAATATTAAATTAAAATTTCCATATTTTAAGTAGTTAGGCAGAGGGAGTATATAGTTGACCATTTTTGTGTGTAAAAGTTATTTAATAGTGCCTGTGGGTAAGATCTTTAGCCTTTCATGCCTCAGTTTTCTCATCAATAAAATGAGGAAAATTTTCTTCATAATTTTGTTGGGAGAATTAAACATGTCAACAGAGCACTCATCATCATAGTAAGTTTTTATTAAGTGGCTGTCAGTATACGTATATTAATATTATCTTGCTTCTACTGTTTGGCTACCAAAAATCTCTACTCTGGGAGTTTTTACATTCTCCTTTCCATAGGCCTATTGAATTATTAATCTTTTGTTTGCTTAAGAGTTAAAATAAATATAAAACAACTTGATACATTCTCAAAGAGGAGGAACAAAAATGGACCACCAAGAAATAAAACAACAAAGTGTTGTTCTCCCTTTGCCTGGGAAATGGGGAAGCAAAGCGGCAGGTGAAACAAAACAGCCAGTCCTGCAGAGTGCACCTAATCCCTGCTGGCCTTTAAGAAATAATCACTATAAATCTTTCCACCTCCCCAAGGAAAGTTAAAAATGCTTCCTTACTCCATAAAAAAAAAGAAGCAAGCACAGATGCTGCTGTGAGAAATACTAGGTAAGTAAGTGACTATGACTGTGGTAGCCAAATCCTACATACTTCTAGTACTTTTAATAATTAATCCTAATTAGAAGCAAGAGTCATATGATATATATTTTCCTTGTCAGGAGATTTTATTAATAATCTTTTTCTTAAACAATACTATTGTGATATTAATATATTAATGTTAATATAGTATTTTAAAAATATATGAAGTCCCAAATTTAATGGCTTAAATTCTAGGTTTTTTAAAAAGTGTGTGAGCTACAAAAACATATCCAAACCAACAGTAACTAAAAACCTTCATTTTAAGCTAGGATTCTTATTCTTTGCCACTGAACTTATTTTTTTTTTGTTTCCTACTGCTAAATAATATAAATTATAGAACAATTTTCTTGGATTAAAGATGAAGTATACCATTTAATACTTCTTTGCAAATATTATTCTTATCCTTTAGGATATCTTTTTCTATTTTTTATGACTTTCAATCCACCTATAAATCAATTTTTCAAAAATAGATATTATGTATCTGAGCTAGAAATTTGCCACTGCCATTTGCTCATTGGTAGAAATGTAACAAAATATTTAGATTATACTAGTACTAAATATTTTCATTTGAGGGTAATCTTGTGTTTTTTTAATTAATAGCATGAGTTGTTTTCTCTTTTCAGATTATTGACTACAACTGAAATATATATGGTTTGCACAAAGAAAAGTCACTTAGAGTGAAGCATAATCCCAAAGACCCTAAAAAGAATGAAATAAGAATGAAACAGCTCATAACAGTTTTTACTTATTGACTAGTATTTTAAGCTACATCTAAATCAAACAAAAAATGAACCTGATTTCCTTCCTGATTTCCTTGATTAGTCTTAACAAAACAGTCATTGCTTTGTTATAGTGCTAACATGTACCTGCTTAACTAATTTTTACAGCATAATATGATTACTACAAAATACAAATGTAGAGAGCATGTTGACCTCACAGGCCTTCCCTAACTTGCTTCTTGGATTAGTCAGGTTTTAGGGTATATGCACATAGTTCAAATGACTCTTGCATAGTAGCTGTCCAATTTTGTCCAATGGCCAATCGGGGGTCACACTGGGTTGACAAGAGAGGAATAGAGTCCTTAGGAAGAATTCAGAACATCAGCATGCCTTAAGAAGGTATCTGTGCTTTTGGTTACTAGACCAGCAGATTTTCCTGCCCATTCCAGAAGAATAAAAGTACTCTATTATTCTGAATTCTTTGGTGATCTTTTTTTCTATATTGAGAATTATGAAATTATCTAGGACAGACTAAGATTTTTTTTTTCATGTTGTTTGTACTTCAAGTGGACTTTCATCTCCAGGAATGACTTCCTGGCACTTTCACAGAAACTAAATTTATGCATGGAAAACAAATTTACTCATGGAAACCACTAAGGGCAATATACAACTGTGTAGTAAAGATAAATATAAGATACTTCCAATATGATATAAACTTTTAAAATGGTTCCAGGCTAGTTCAAAAGATCCTCATAAATTTCATTTAACTCAGTGCAAGTTATTTTTCCAAATGGGTCACACATCTGTATTTCCCATTTAAATGCTTCTTTATTCCTTGCTGGACACAATTTGTTTTTGCTGCCAAGAAAAACAGAAACACTCTTTTAGCTGCATCCATTCAGAAGAGGACTGACATCTAATGACCGTTTAAGTTGAGGGTATTTATTCTTTAGGGGACATAGTTCCAGGTCTCCCCTAGAAAAAATATATATTTGAAAACGATATTCAACTTTTATGAACTATAAAGTGGATTTCTGAAAAACATCTTGAAAAATCAGCAGGGACCCTGAATTTCATTTCAGGGTTAAGTTTGAGCCTTTGTATCAAATACAGCAAGTGTATTTGAATAAGCAACAAAATGTGACAATTCTCTTCCTGGTACAATATAACTGCTCTTTTCACCCTTCCACTAAATAGTAACATATACACAGTTTATACAAATAAGTGCTGAGTTTTATTCTCTGCATTGCTGGCAATATATTCATTTTCAGTAGAAGAAGAGATGATCTCTAAATGAAAGATTTATCATTTTTGGTGTCCATTTTAAGTTCTCATGCAGAAAGAAAATTCAAGGAAATGTGTTTAAACAATTTCTAATTTTTTTCCTTTTACATAATGAGGTTCAAAAATATTCTGAAATAAAATCAAAATGTGCTATCAATTACAGAACTAGAGCCATAATTTCTTACTTTGCACAGTGAACCTGTGCGTTTGAAAGATTACAATTTGTACCATTTCAGTGCCTTCATGTTTATTCCATTTATTCAATGCCTATCATCTAGTTTTATTTACCTCCCCCTCTAACTAAAATGGAAGCCCCATAAGCTCAGTTTTTTCTGTCTGTTATGTATTCTGCTATGCTGGTGGCCGTCACTTGGTAGTGACTCAGTGAGAATTTGTTATGTATTTTTAATCATGTAGTTAATATAAAAGGAATGTATATGCCTTATAGAGTGTAGGTTTGGAAAGAAATAGAATGAAATGAAACCCAATCTTACAAGAGTAGACATTTTAGGGAAAATTTCTGATTTCTATTTCTATTGCTCTGAAATTATATTTGTGAAAAATATTATTTTTATGAATATTACATTATTTCTAAAATGTTGGGGAGAATATACTACTGTAAACATTTTTGGACAGTAAAATTATGTCAATATTTTTCTAGAATTTTGAAAAGGCCGTGAGGATTGGCACTTAATTCAATTACTTTTAGCATGCAGTTGGGTGGAATTAATAACATCTTTCAGTGTAGAAAGTTTTTCATTTTCATTCATTTATAGACATGCCAACGTCATCAAAATAGAATTCCTCAGTTGTAAAATTCAAAAGGCTTCTGAAATCACTGAAATCATAGAAATATTTTTTGGCCAAGGAAAATTTTATAACTGGAAGAAAAATCTAGGCATAGATGCAGATTTGAGAGGCTCAGTACTGCATTTAGTAAAGACAGTCATTTTTACATGCCATTGTGACTCATTGATTTTTCTGTATGCATTTCAAAGGCTTTGAGTATGGCTGAAAAAGTCTTTGTGACTGTCAGAGACTTGAATCCTCATTTCTACTCTATATGTACAGTGAAGAAAAGAGAGTGAATTTGATGTTCTTCCTTTTATGCTGACAGTCACTGATTTCCCTAATGATAAGTCTCGAAGTACTTTGAGTAAACAGTGACTACCTCCCCCAACTCAATCCCCATCTCTACCTTGATATCCTCATCTCTACCCTGATTCTTTGTTATTAATTCAGTGAAAAAGTAGCAGAGAGGCTGTTTTTCATGCTTTGATTTACTACACCATTTTCAGTTAAAAGAATGAGGTCTATCTACATATAAATATCTATCCTTATCACCATAAGGGTAAACTGTAAATCTGCGACTTACGTTTTTGTCATGCTGCAATCTTAAAAATGAGACAGTAGGATTTTGGGAGCTAAAGGCAATATTTTTTCATGAAAGTGATGAGAATAAGAAAGTCTGGTCAATTTTCCTGCAGCAAGAACACTGACAAGTCACCTTAGGGTTCTTTTAAGTGTTATTGGTCAGGAAAATTTTAAATTGGTTAATTGCTTTCTTACTGGCATCAGTAATATACAAGTTGTCAAAGGTAACTGCACTGGCTAGAGGGCAAAGGCAATAAATTCTTCTCAATTCAATATAATCTTGGAGTATCCTAACATTCCAAGTAAGGAATAAGCAATCTATGAGATCCTCAATTTGTTTTGCAATTTATTACCAAGAAAATCTGAATTCAAAATGATTTGAAATTCAGAGATAATTTGCTGATTGACGTGCAAAAGATCATTCCTCAAGACTACTTTCTTTCTCATGCCAAATAGTAAGTCTTCCCATTGTAATTTATTTTTAAATATTTATCTACCTTTTTTCTTTGCTTAAAAGCTCTCTTCTCTAGCTTTTATATTTAGAGCTTTGCTACAATGTCACCTCCTTAGAGAAGACACTGATGAAAATTCAGTCTAAAGTAGACTTGCTTCTACTCCCTGTTACTATTTCTTTTGTTATCTTGCATTATTTCATAAAGCATTATTATACAAACTACTCTCCTTTGTAGCCCTAAAAGAGAGATTCTCTTTCCAAGCAGTCCTAGAAAATGTGTAGGAATTGTGTTTCTTTAAATAATTTGGATCATGCGTCCATTGTTCAGTCATCCAGGCTGCAACAATGATAGTTAAGATCGATTGACCAGGTTAGGGTTACATGTCTAACCTGAGAATGGAGGAGGGTCTCCTAGAGAAATCAAGGTACCAGAAGGTGAAATGAATGGTATGTTGTGTTATAAAAATACATGATCATTATACCTAAAACTCTTCACATTTACATATACCCATCACCCCCAAGCCAAAATAAACAAAAAATTTAGATTTTTAGAAATGACTGAGAAAGATATCTCTAAGAATGATATCTTCATGATTTTTAAGAGATTCTTATGGACATATATTGACTCTCTTACGAGACATAATAACTTCATGTTTATTTTGTATGAAATCTTTGTAAAAAAATAATATTTCAATGTAGCAATAAATTTGAATGTTAAATTTTATTTGAGAAATTCTGGGTCTAAATGTAAAGTCTAATAGCAATAGCTTATCTCTGTTCTGAAAAAGAATAATGATTTCCTTATTATATAACAAATTAAGGGTAAAGTAATATGCTGAAGTGCCACTGACTACAGTACCATGGTGTTTTCATATTCAATTTATTGCTCACATGTTGAAAACATGTCTTAACACTTTAGATATGATGGCTTTTATTTCTTTTCAGAATTTTGAGAGCTAATAGTGTGACTAGCATCTTCACAACAAAATAAACTTTTACTAAAATATATATACAGTTTAGCAATTCAATAAGTTTGACAATCTTACAGATTGTATAGAAACCCTTTAAAGGGCATATACAGTATTTGCCTAAGTGTATATAAGTTTTCTGTTATTCTTAAGGATAACTGCTAGTTAATTCAAATTGATTATTTAAAAGGAATTGTTTTATACTTTTAGTCTTCTGGAAAAATAAATTTAGTCTGTGTCACTGAGATTATTTATTTATAACATTTCACTTTATGGATGACTTAAGAGTTGGCAAATACAGTTGAAATCAGGACGTGTTGTTAAAATTCAAATGCCCCTGTTTCTGAGGATAAATAAAGAAAATACAATTTTCCTCCCAAAGGTAGGGACATCATTCCTTCCTTGAAAGTACAATATCCAAGGTGCATTTTTTTAGAGCAATCAATTTCATTCAGCAAAAACCAAAAGCAGTGAAATGTAAAGCACCCCATTCAAGGTCATAGTAGGGAGAGATTTTTGGTGACTTAAATGATTCACATCTAAGTGTAAATGATTTTATATCAAAGCCTTTGACTTTGTGTTCTCTTCTCTAATAATACCTTCTCTGTTAAAAAATTGATTACTAGAAACATATGAATATATGTAAAAGAGTTACTAAACAAACACCTACGTTCTTTCCCAATGCAACCCAAATTTCACTTGTATTCAAACAATGTAACCTTTAATATACTATTTATACATATTTGATTGGCAAAAAGTATAATTAATTATTATTTTACTTTGACAGCCTACAGTGTTTTTGATGTTATTAAGTTTTTAATACTTTACTTCTTTTATTCATCTTGATGTGATGACTTCTGTGCTGAATCTAACCAAAGCAGAAATTTAGTAAATTTCCATTTAGAACAGGGTATTTTAAAGCCAGCCTTGACCAGTAAGCTGAAGGAGTTTTGAATTCCCTCTGTTTGCATTTAGGTCAGCATGCTTTGAAGTAGAATTCTATCAAGAAAAGCCCTTTGGGCCTCTTCAACAGAAGAGATCAATTGTATGCTGGTAGATTATTTAAAGGTCATTTTGTCAGAAGGATTTTGAACTGGATTTAATGCTACCTTTTGCTCCAGCCCCATTTTTAAGTGATATAGAAATTTCCCCGTGTTTTTGTTTTTATTTATGTTTTTGTTTTTAATTGTTATTATTTTCTAGAAAGACTTACTCCTTTACTATTTCTCTTGAGTATTTTAAGATTCTTAATTAAGTGCCTATAACCTATCCAAAAGAATATTCATTTACCATAGATATAGTACATGGATTTTTTTTTAAAAAGAAAAGAAACAATTTCTAAAAAGGAATTTCTTATGAGAAAATGACAGTTTAGAAATTATAGTTTTGAGGTATAAGAAGTAGTACAACTCTCATTATCTTTAGATCAACCCAAACAAAATCATTGATCCCTGTGGTATCATAGCTCTGCATGGGAAGATAAATTAAAAATAGTGGAAAGAAGATAAAGTGGCACAGTAATTAAGATTTGTTAATTTTTTAGAAATCACGATTTTAAGTTTTGAATATATAGGGCAGTGACTATCCACTGCATATTTGTTTGATAAGCTTTCAGATCCACTTGCTTAGGGCCAAGGAAAAAATGTTTCTAGAAGTTAAGTTGTTTTGATATAAGTGCAACTTTTGCAGAATCTCTCACCTGGCCTCAGTACATCTCCATATCAATAGGTGTTTCCAAGAGGTGGAGAGAAATAGCTCATCTCCATATCAATAGGTAATGTCAAGGGAAAAGAGAGCATATCTGAACAAGTTGGGTGGGGTGTTTCCTTCGGCAGCTGGGTCACTAGAGTCATGGGTGAGCAGAAGGGGATGACTGCTTGTAAGCAGTAAGTCTGTTTCTCCCACTTTATTTCTCCCTTTGACTGATTTTGGTTCAAAGGTATTTAGCCCCAGGCTGGGAAAATATTTTCCCCCAGAGTTACATCTGTCATAGCCAGCAGGATCTCTGAACCAGAAATCTGTCTTCATAGGTGCAATCCTTGGGCGGGCAGCCCCTAGAGATGGTGGGAAGATACTTGGAACACCCCCTGCAGATGATGGGGAGGCCCCAGCGGGGAACCTTATCTGTGAGGAGCACCTAGTGGGGAATTGGTCTAGGGTAAAGCACCTCCTGGGGGTGGAGACCTCCCCAAAACTGGGGAAGGGTGGAGACACCAGAAGCTGCAGAATTAGCCCTCTGTGAGATAGAAGACTGTTTAAAGGCCGTGAGTGACTGTGTAGTAGCCAGGACTGTGGGATGTTTGCTTATCAAGATAGTGGGAAGTGTTATCGAGGAGAGAGACACACGTTGGTGTCACCTGAAAGAGCTGGACTATGGGATGCCATTAAGAAAGAAAGACAGTTATTGAGAAGACAGGTTGTACTCCTGGAGGACATGTTAGCAGAGAGGGAGAAGGCAGCAGGAAAATTCGCCATGCAGAAGGCTGTGGGTCAGGGGTAGGAAAGAGCGGTGCCCTCAGCCCAAAAGATGGTAGAGGAGATGTATTAAAGATGCCTTTAATACAGGAGAGGATGAGAGGGTGGGGCTGAGGGCCAATCTGTTGCCGAGACCACCACCCGAGGCACCAGCCTCTCCTGTATTAAAGGCCCACCTAGTTGTAATTAAGAAAATAAAAACATGAACTCCTCAAGGGAGGAGACACCCCTAACCCAGGTTGTGGAACACTCCATGCCCCCCCTCTATACCCAGGAGGAGCTGGTGGACATGAGCTTCTGGTATAGGCAGAAGCCATTGGCACCTCTGCCTACATGGCTTTTGCATCTCTGGGATACGCAGTTGGAAAACATTGTTATGTCAGGTTCTGAAATGTGTGGACTGGCTTCATGACAACTCCCTTCTCTCTGGCAGCAGTTGCAAAGTGCCCATCACGGCTTAGGGAATTGGGTGCTTCTGAATTGGCTGACAGCAGCCATCAGGGCAGTTTGGTCTAATCAGGGAGATTTACCATACTTATCCACTAGCTGGAAAATGTATGCAGAGCTCCAACAGGTGTTACAGAAGCTGGGCATGAAAAATATCATCTATAATATGAACCCACAGGGCTCTGATGAGGAGTGTTCACTATAGGAATGAGAAATCTGGGGCTCCATACAGCTCCCCCATCTCTCTTTGGGTGCCTTGTGACTATTCTTGCCCCCCACATAGGGCAACCCATAAGTGAGGCTACTCGTACTTTAGCAGATCTTGGGGAGGTTGAAACAGAAAGAGCACGGAAGGAAGTACAGGTTACAACTGAAAGGAGAAGTAAAAAGGTCTTGAGGACCCAGATGTGGGTTGATTTGATAAAGGCTGTGGTAGTGAGAGAAAAACTTGATGGGCAGCCCAATAGGATCTTGTTAGAACTGTGGCACCAATTAAAGGCAGAGCAGCAGCTCCAGCTGCTGAGGTCCAGGACATGGAAGCTGGAGGCAAAGCCCCATGTCTGGCCTGTGTCCCTGCATGACATCTTGGGGGATGGTACTCAGGATTCGCCTGGGCCCTCACCCCCATAGGAGGACAATTGGGCATCGTGGTTGACTGAGGGGAGGGTCAAGGCCCCCACCTTGGCAGACGTGGTGGGGACCAGAGGCCACATGTAGAATTAGTAATTCATTGGTTCCCTCTGATTGTACAATGTGTCCTGGTGCTGGTGGACACAGGAACTGAATTTTCTCTGATTTATGGCAACCCTGAGTGTTTTCCTGGAACCCCTTGTGATAGATGGCTAAGGGGGTAAGGCAATTAGAGTGAAGAAACCCCAAGTCCCATTGGTGATAGGGCATTTACCCCCAAAGGAGTGTACTGTGTACATTTCTCCCATCTCTGAATATATTTTGAGGGTAGGTATCCTGCAGGGCCTGTGGTTACAGACCACTGCAGGTGAGTTCAGACTGAGGGTAATTGTGGTAAAGACAGTTCTGAGGGGACATGCTACATACCCACCTGTAGTTCTGCCTGTACCTCAGCAAGTGACAAATACCGAGCAGTATATATTGCCTGGGGGCCACAAGGAAATTGGAGAAACTCCTTAAGAGTTGGAAAATGTGGGCATCATAAACCCCACTCATAGTCCTTTTAATACCCCAGTCTGGCTAGTGAAAAAGCCAGATGGCTTCTGGTATATGACTGTGGATTATAGGGAATTGAATAAAGTCCCGCCCCCTTTGCATGCTATTGTCTCCTTTGTAGCAGCCCTTATGGACACTCTCAGTCATGAAATAGGGACATATCACTGTGTTGTGGACCTTGCTAATGCTTTCTTCTCTATTGACACAGCACAGGAAAGTCAGGAACAGTTTGCCTTCTTGATAGGAGGCCAGCATTCACTGTCCTTCCACAGGGAGACCTCCAAAGTCCCACCATTTGTTATGGACTTATAGCCCAGGACCCACATGGAAGAAACTACAAATGGTGTGGCTATATCATTACACTGATGATATCATGCTCACACTGATTCTCTTGCAGATTTAGAAGTGGCAGTTCCTAGTCTGCTGAAAAATCCGCAGGAGAAAGTATGGGCTGTAAACAGCACCAAAGTTCAGGGACCTCGTTTGTCTGTAAAGTTCTTGGTGGTTCTCTGGTCAGGTAAAACTAAAGTTATCCCAGCAACAGTCAGAGACAAGGTCCAGGTTTTCCCTACCCATACCACTGTGGCGGTCTTACAAGAGTTTTTGGGTCTTTTGGGTAACTGGAGAGTGTTTATCCCGAACTTGACACAAATTATGAAGCCCTTATACTGGTTGGTATGAAAGGGAATCAGGTGGGACTGGGATGAAATATGTGCAGCTGCTTTTACTGCTGCTAAGTGAACTGTCAAGGTTGTACAGGCCTTGAGTGTAATGGACTGATGAAGGCCCTATAAACTAGATTTTCATGTAACCAAAAATGGGTATGAATGGGGCCTTTGGCAGCAGCTTAAAAGGACACACCAGCCTATTGGATTCTGGTCTATGGAAAGGAGCAGAGGTCTGATACACCTTGATAGAGAAGCAACTGGCTGGTGTGTACCATGCCTTCCTGGCTACAGAGCTCATCACCGGAACAGCTCTAACCAAAGTAATAATCACTTATCCCATTACAGGGTGGATGCAAGACTGTATCCAAAGGCCATGGAGTGGTGTGGCACAGGCACCTACATTGGCCAAATTACAGCAGCAGAGTACCCTTTCTACTAACCCCTTAAATGGAAACTCCAATACTCACTGGGGCCAGTAACATATACCAGTAGAAAGCAGGAAGAACTTGCTTTTGAACCATTGGTAGCTGAGAGTCCTCACCCAGAGGGAAAAGCTGCTATACCTAAAGATGCTTGGTATAAAGATGGCTTCAGTCATGGGCCACCCCCGAAGTGGAGGGCTGTGGCTTTCCATCCTAAGACTGAGACAATATGGATGGAGGATGGAGAGGGGAAGAGCAGCCAATGGGCTGAGTTGCGGGCAGTATGGCTCGTGATCACCCAGGAGTTGTCTGCACTGACAGCTGGACTAGTCTATCAGGGCTTGACCCTGTGGTTACTGACATGGTACCATGCCAACTGATGGTTAGTCACAGGCCCCTTTGGGGGCAAGAGTTGTGGTGAAACCTATGGTCCTCTGGTCAGACTTAGACAGTTACCATATATTACATGACTGGCCATTTGTCTTGGGATCCCCAGGAAATGATGAAGCAAACACATTGGCCCAGGTGCATTGGATAGAAGGAAAGCCTGCCTGTAATGTGGCCCAAATGGTTACATCAGCATTTGCTGCATGCAGGGCAAAAGACAATGTGGGCTGTAGCCCATTGATGAGGCTTTCTGTTGACCTTTGAAGAAATCAGCAGAGCCCAGAGGGAGTGCCTTGTGTGCTGTAAGAGGGACTTACCAAGCTCTGCAGCAACATAGAACAATAGTAAAGGGGCCGACACCCTTGTGAGGTGGCAGATAGACTATATTGGGCCTCTGCCCATATCAGAAGGATATCAGTATATCATGACTTATGTGAACATAACTGCTGGACTGTTGGTTGCTTTTTCTGCATGTTGTGCATATCAACAAACCACCAAAAAAGGCCTAGAGTGTCTATTTGCAGCCTATAGTTGGCCGCATGTGATTGAATCAAGGCACCCATTTTACTGGACATGCATTACAAGAACGGGTGCAGCAACTAGGAATAAAGTGGAAGTTTCATGTACCATATAAACCTACCGGGGAAGGCATGATAGAAAGGTACAATGGTTTGTTGAAATCTGGCCTGAAGTCAGACACTAATAGTCTACAAGGCTGGTGAGTTTGCTTATGGACAGTGCTACAGCGTTTGAATGAGAAGCTTGAAAAGGAGCCTTGAGCCCTGTGAACATGCTAACACACATTGCTGCCTCTCCTGTACAACTGTATGTGCAAACCAAAGAGGAGTTATTGAAGCCAGGATATGACCAGCAGAACAGCATCCTGCTGCCAGCCCCTACTGCATTAAACCCTGGAGACTCTGTTTAGTGGACTTGGCCCTGGACAGTTTGATACATGACCAGCAATGGCTGGCCCTTATGGCACCTTGGGGGAAAGGCCTGGAAGTTGGCCTCCTGTGTATTCCTGGAGTAACAGCAGAGTGGCCCCCAAAGATCATGGTAGTGTACCCAAAACGTCTGGGAGGTAAGAGCATCTTATGGGGAAGTTTTGTTTTATCTTTATGGCCAGTGCATGTACCTTCCATAGCCCTATATATTGACCCATCTGTAACTCCCACAGGGAGGGGGGTGAAAGTCTGGTATACTAGACCAAAACGAGATCCCATTCCTGCCACTGTCCTATCACAGGGCCACTCTCTTGCATGCATCCTACCTGATGGACAAGATTTGCTATGCTGCTATCATTAAAACATGTATCCTATCACCCTTGAGGTTATTTCCTTCTACAGTCCCTGTGGCCTGGACGTACCCCCCTGGCTACAGCTGCTACATGATGATTGCTCTGAACTCCCTACCTGTTCAGCTACTGATCTCCTGTGTAATGGGTGAGCTATGGACTTAATCTGCATAGGACTTTGAACTTAGCTGAATCCTCCAACTTGAGGATTACCATGATTTTATTGCTATTGTTACTGTATGTTATTAGTCTGGTTACAGTGCTCCAGTTTCCTCACCCAGGGGCCACTGTGAAAGACGGGGATTGAATAGATTGTGAGGTGAGATTTCTGGAGGAATGGGCTATGGGTAAAATTGCATTATTTCCAGAATCTCTCACCTGGCCTTAGTGCATCTCAATAGGTATTTTGAAAGGGTTGGAGGGGTGGAGAGAAGTAGTCCATCTTCATATCAATAGGTAATTACAAGGGGGAACAAAGGCATATTTCGACGAGAGGGTTTGAGTGGGGTCCCTTTTTGTAGCTGGGTCATGAGAGACATGGGTGAGGAGAAGTGGATGACTGATAGTAGGCAAGAAACATATTTCTCCCACTTTATTTCTCCCTTTCACTGGTTTCAGTTCAAGGTATTTTGCCCTGGGCTGGGAATATATTTTCCCCCTGAGTTACAATAAGAATGAGGTAAATTGTGTCAGATATCATCATCTCATATGTTCTCACTGATAATAACTCAGTTGCTCAGCTGCTGATAAGCCCACTGGGGGCTTATCAATAAGACATGGAAAAGCAGCTATGGCAAGGGGCACTGGTATGTATCAAAAATGCCTTTATAGACTTGTTTATTTACTCACAGATGAAGATTTTCATAATTTCAAAGGAAAAGAAAAATAGACCACATAACTTGATCAATATTAGAAATAATGTCATTTCTCACATCAAGTCATATGGGAACTGTTTAAAAGTTTCTAAGTAATCAAGGGAGCACCCAACAACCATGCTCATCATTAAAAATACACACATATTCTGTGTGCATGAGACACTTTTAAATTGCTCTTGTCTATATACAAGCAAAAACATAACAATATAAGTCTTCTAGTCATATTCTTTGGTACTAGGATGAGTGTTTCTCAAGTAAATACCATAATGGTATTGTTTCCTGAGACACTCTCCCCTATCTGACCACCCAACCTCCAGTCCCAACAAAAATGGGTTCTTTGGTCATGTAATTTGGGAAATAATGCATGCTCTATCATCCTCATGGAGGATCTTTTAACTTGTTTATTCTAATGTTTCCCCAACTTATTTAAACATAGAAATGAAAAGCTAGCACAACAGCAAACAAATATTTATTAATATCCCAGGGAACTATTTTCTTAGGAAAACCATTGGGATATGCTGCAAAATATCATTGGAAACTACAGAGGTCACAACTACTGAAAAGAAGAACATCAAAATTGGTATATTGTTGAATTTCTGCTCAAAGTCCTCTCAAGGTGGCCATGATATACAAAAGAGTTACAAAACCACTCCATTGTTATCTGAGAGCTCTCTGTTCCAGTTAATGGCTTAAAACTTGCTGTAAAGTGTTTTTTGAAACAATAAAAATTTTAAATGGAGATAAAATCTGTGGCATAATTTTTAAAGTAATCACATTATCCTATAGCAGCTACATAGGAAGGAAGAAAGACCCTATGTCTATGTTCCCATTTTATCTTCTTTCTCTCTGTACCAGAAATAAATAAGGGAGTACCATTTTCACTGCTTTGGATAGAAAATATTATAGTGAAATAAAAATAAAACCAAGGCCAAATACTACTCCAACCTTATTAACGCTACACTGAGAAGTTGACAAATCAAATCCACAACAATAAAATATCATATATGTTTGAACGTAATCATTCAATTATGCTTCTTTTAGGCATCTCCTTGCAAATTTTGTAGTACTGCTCTTATTTTTTGCTTCAGTGCTTTACAAAATATTACTATTGAGTGTTGTTGCAGTGATTATTGTTTTAAGAATATATAGCTACTGAGAAGGGATTAAAGATAGCAGCATGAGAGTTGAGACACAGGGTTCCTCCTAAAACCACATATAATACCAAAATATAATTAATACAACTAATCCTGAAAGAGCAATGGGAAAGAGGACTGTGCCAGACTGCATACAACTGGAGAAAAGAGCAGACCTCACAGAATAGCGTAACATACAAAAGCTGTGGCCCAGGAGGACCCAAGCCCTTGCTACAGCCCAGCTTACCAGTGGGAGGAAGAGAAACCGAGCAGGGAGGGAGTGGAGGCCTGGGACTGCTGAATACCTAACTCTGGAGATCTACTCTGGGAGCACAAACCAACAATTCATGGGGTTTGCATGATACTCTCATGATTACAGGGTTGGAAAGTTAAGACAGGCAGAATTCCTGGAGAGACTGAGATACAAGCCACTACTGGAAAGCAAGGATCCATATCCAGCTGCTCTGGGACAAAAGAAAGGTGGGCAGTCTGAGAGACCTCCTAACAAGGGAGCCCTTAGCAAGGGGGGCTGCTAAAAGGGCAAGGATTGCACAGAGCTTACTGCTCAGGAGAGAGGACATGTAGACAAAATAGTCTGGGTGCACTCTGCCCAGCAGGTTGGGAGCTGGGCCATATAGACTCTCATATTTAAGGAGGAAAAAGAAATCCTCCTTAGATGATCTGCAGATGCTCCAGCTTTCTGGCTGGCTACACAGCTCCAAGGAACCCTTGGTGATACACAGCCTACTGTACCTTTCTCCAAGCCAGCCCTACCTGGCTCACAAACCAGCAAACCGTAGCCTGCCATTAGGCCAGCTGGAGGGAAGATCTGCCTACAGCAACTACAAAAGCAATGCATAGAGGCTTATACCTGTGTGTTCAGCATACTGTTTCAGGCAGTGGAGACAGGAATAGCAGCCGGGAAGCAGGAAACAGCTCTTTCCTCCCCCCAAGCATCAATACCACTCCCCTGTGACTCCCAACATTGCTTCAGGGGCTGAGCAGCTGCAGTGAGTAGAGCTTCTGAGCACTAGAGGGCACCATATACAAATATGAAACACCAAAGGAATCTGTCTGGTTCAGAGTAAAATTATTAATACCTCTCCTGAGAAAGATTTAAATGACATCAACCTCATGACTCTCCCTGAAAGGGAGTTCAAAATAAAAACCATTAACATGCTCATGGACGTAAGGAAAGATATTCAAGAACTCAGGAATGAATTCCAGTCGGAGATCCAACCGTTGAAGATCACATTGTACAGTATTAAAAGCAGATTGGATACGGTGGAGGAGATGATAAATGAAATAGAAACTAGAGAAGAAGAATACAAAGAAGCTGAGGCACAGAGAGAAAAAGGGATCTCTAAGAATGAAAGAATATTGAGAGAACTGTGTAACAAATCCAACTGGAGCAATATTCGCATTATAGGGGTACCAGAAGAAGAGAGAGAAAAAGGGATAGAAAGTGTCTTTGAGGAGGTAATTGCTGAAAACATCCCCAATCTGGGGAAGGAGATAGTCTTCAGCCCATGGAGATGCACAGATCTCCCAAGACAACTGACCCAAGGAAGACAACAGCAAGACATATAGTAACTGAAATGGCAAAGATCAAGGATAAGGACAGACTATTAAAAGCAGCCAGAGAGAGAAATAAGATCACACACAAAGGAAAACCCATCAGGCTATCATCAGACTCCTTAACAGAAACCTTACAGGCCAGGAGGGAGTGGCATGGTGTACTTAATGCAATGAAGCAGAAGGGTCTTAAACTAAGAGTACTTTATCCGGCAAGATTATCATTTAAATTTGAAGGAGGGATTAAACAATTTCCAGATAAGCAAAAGCTGAGAGAATTTACCTCCCCAAAACCATCTCTACAGTGTATTTTGGAGGGACTGCTATAGATGGAAGTGTTCCTAAGATATAATAGCTGTCACCAGAGGTAATAAAACCACAGTAAAGAAAGTAGAACAGCTAATTACTAATAAAATGCAAAATTAAATTAACTATCCCCAAAGTCAATCAAGGGATAGAGAAAGAGTACAAAATAAGATACCTAATAACTAAAGAATGGAAGAGGAAGAAAAAGGAGGGGGAAAAACAAAACAAAACAAAAAAGGCCCTTTAGATTGTGTTTGTAATAGCATATTAAATGATTTAAGTTAGACTCTTAGATAGTAAGTGTTAACCTTGAACCTTTGGTAAGCACGAATCTGAAGCCTGCAATGCCAATAAGTACATACCTATCCATAATCACCGTAAATGTAAATGGACTGAATGCACCAATCAAAAGACAGAGAGTCACTGAATGGATAAAAATCAAGACCCATCTATGTGCTGCCTACAAGAGACTCACATTAAACACAAAGACATACACAGACTAAAAGTGAAGGGATGGAAAAAGATATTTCATGCAACTAATAGGGAGAAAAATGCAGGAGCTGCAGTACTTGTGTCAGACAAAATATACTTCAAAACAAAGAAAGTCACAAGAGACAACGAAGGACATTACATAATGATAAAAGGGTCAATCCAACAAGAAGACATAACCATTATAAATATCTATGCACCCAACACAGGAGCACCTACATATGTGAAACAAATACTAACAGAATTAAAAGGAGAAATAGAATGCAATGCATTCATTCTAGGAGACTTCAACACACCACTCACTCTGAAAGACAAATCAACCAGACAGAAAATAAGTAAGGAAACAGAGGTACTGAACAACACAATAGAACAGATGAACCTAACACACATCTACAGAACTCTACACCCAAAAGCAACAGAATACACATTCTTCTCAAGTGCACATGGAACATTTTCAAGAACAGATCATATACCAGGGCACAAAAAGACCTTGGTAAATTCAAAAAGATTGAAATTGTACCAACCAGTTTCTCAGACCCCAAAGGTATGAAACTACAAATAAATTACCCAAAGAAAATGAAAAATACCACAAACAGATGGAGGCTTCACAACATGTTCCTAAATATCCAATGGATCAGTGACCAAATAAAAACAGAGACCAAACAATATATGGAGACAAATGACAACAATAATTCAACAACACAAAATCTGTGGGACACAGCAAAGGCGATGTTAAGAGGAAAGTATATTGCAGTACAGGCCTACCTTAGGAAAGAAGAACAATCCCATACAAGCAGTCTAAACTCACAACTGACAAAACTAGAAAAAGAAGAACAACTGAGGTCCAAATTCAGCAGAAGGAGGGACATAATAAAGATTATAGCAGCAATAAATAAAATGAGAAGAATAAAACAATAGAAAGAATCAATGAAAGCAGGAGCTGGCTCTTTGAGAAAATAAACAAAATAGATAAACCGCTAACAAGACTTCTCAAGAAAAAAGAGAGTCTACACACATAAACAGAATCAGAAATGAGAAAGGAAAAATCACTGCGGACACCACAGAAATACAAATAATTATGAGAGAATACTATGAAAAATTATATGCTAACAAACTGGATAATCTAGAAGAAATGGACAACTTTCTAGAAAAATGCAACCTTCCAAGGCTGACCCAGAAAGAAACAGAAAATCTGAATAGACCAATTACCAGCGACAAAATTGAACTGGTAATGAAAAACCTATGTAAGAACAAAATGCCTGGACCAGATGGTCTCACCACTGCATTTTATCAAACATTTAGTGAAGACCTAATACCCATCCTCCTTAAAGTTTTCCAAAGAGTAGAAAAGGGAATACTTCCAAACTCATTCTATGAAGCCAGCATCAGTGTAACACCAACACTAGGCAGACACCATAAAAAAAGAAAATTACAGACCAATGTCCCTGATGAACATAGATGCAGAAATACTCAACAAAATACTTATAAACTGAATTCAAAAATACATCAAGAGGATCCTACACCACGATCAAGTGGAATTCATCCCAGGGATGCAAGGATGGTACAACATTCAAAAATCCATCAACATCATCCATCACATCAACAAAAAGAAGGACAAAAACCACATCATCACCTCCATAGATGCTGAAAAAGCATTCAACAAAATTCAACATCCATTCATGATAAAAACTCTCAACAAAATGGGTATAGACAGCAAGTACCTCAACATCATAAAGGCCATATATGCCAAATCCACAGCCAACATTATACTTAACAGTGAGAAGCTGAAAGCTTTTCCTTTAAGATCGGGAACAAGACAAGGATGCCCACTCTCCTCACTTTTCAACATAGTTCTAGAGGTCCTAGCCATGGCAATCAGACAACACAAAGTAATAAAAGGCATTCAGATGGTAAGGAAGAAGTCAAACTGTCCTTGTTTGCAGATGACATGATATTGTACGTAAAAAACCCTAAAGAATCCACTCCAAAACTACTAGATCTAATATCTGAATTCAGGAAAGTTGTGGGATACAAAATTAATATGCAGAAATCTGTGGCATTCCTATACACTAACAATGAACTAGCAGAGAGAGAAATCACGAAAACGATTCCATTCACAGCTGCATCAAAAAGAATAAAATATCTAGGAATAAACCTAACCAAGGAAGTGAAAGACCTATACTCTGAAAACTACATGACACTCATGAGAGAAATTAAAGAAGATATAAATAAATGGAAACACATCCTGTGCTCATGGATAGGAAGAATTAATATTGTCAAAATGGCCATCGTGCCTAAAGCAATCTACAGATTCAATGCAATTCCTATCAAAATACCACAGCATTCTTCAATGAACTAGAAAAAATCGTTCTAAAATTCATATGGAACCACAAAAGACCCCAAATAGCCAAAACAATCCTGAGAAGGAAGAATAAAGTGGGGGAATTATGCTCCCCAACTTCAAGCTCTACTACAAAGCCATAGTACTCAAGACAATTTGATACTGGCACAAGAACAGACCCATAGACCAATGGAACAGACTAGAGAGCCCTGATATAAACCCAACCATGTACAGTCAATTAATATATGATAAAGGAGCCATGGATATACAATGCGGAAATGACAGCCTCTTCAACAGCTGGTGTTGGCAAAACTGGATAGCTACATGCAAGAGAATGAATCTGGATTATTGTTTAACCCCATACACAAAAGTAAACTTGAAATGGATCAAGGACCTGAATGTAAGTCATGAAACCATAAAACTTTTAGAAGACAACATAGGCAAAAATCTCCTGAATATAAGCATGAGCAACTTCTTCCTGAATGCATCTCCTCGACAAGGGAAACAAAAGCAAAAATGAACACATGGGACTACATCAAACTTAAAAGTTTCTGTACAGCAAAGGACACCATCAACAGAACAAAAAGGCATCCTACAGTATGGAAGAATATATTTGTAAATGGCATATCTGACAAGGGGTTAACATCCAAAACATATAAAGAACTTATACACCTCAACACCCAAAAATGGGCAGAGGATATGAAGAGACAGTTCTCCAAAGAAGAAATTCAGATGGCCAACAGACACATGAAAAGATGCTCCACATCACTAATCATCAGGGAAATGCAAATTAAAACCACAATGAGATATCACCTCACACCAGTAAGGATGGCCTGCATTGAAAAGACTAAGTACAACAAATGCTGGCGAGGATGTGGAGAAAGGGGAATCCTCCTACACTGCTGGTGGGAATGTAAGCTAGTTCAACCATTGTGGAAAGCAATATGGAGGTTTCTCAAAAACCTAAAAATAGAAGTAGCATTTGACTCGGTAATCCCACTCCTTGGTATTTACCCAAAGAATACAGCTTCTCAGATTCAAAAAGACATATGCACTCCTATGTTTATTGTAGCACTTTTTACAATAGCCAAGATATGGAAGCAACTAAGTGTCCATCAGTAGATGAATAAAGAAGAGGTGGTATGTATACACAACAGAATATTATTCAGCCATAAGAAAGAAAGAAATCCTGCCATTTGCAACAACATGGATGGAGCTGGAGGATATTATGCTCAGTGAAATAAGCCAGGCAGAGAAAGATAAGTGCCAAATGATTTCCCTCATTTGTGGGGTATAACAACGAAGCAAAACTGAAGGAACAAAATAGCAGGAGACTCAGAGACTCCAATTAGGAACTAGTGGTTACTTAAGGGGAGGGGTGTGGGAGGGTGGGTCAGGAGTGTGGGAGAAGGTTGTTGAGGGGTATTTTATTTAGTACACATGGTGTGGGGGATCACAGGGAAAACAGTGTAGCACAGGAAGGCAAATAGTGAATCTGCGGCATCTTACTACACCCAAGGACAGTGAGTGCATTGGGGTATGGGTGGGGACTTGATAATATGGGTAAATGTAGTAGCCACATGGTTTTTTCATGTGAAACTTTCATTAGCATGTATATCAATAATACCTTAATAAAAAATAAGAAGAAAAGAAAAGAATATATGACTACTGAGGATTTACATCCTGACCTTGCTGGCATCCGTTTATGCCCTCCAGGTCTCACCCCACCAACCCACGAGATGGCCACTGAATCACAATATTGTATACTTACTATTCACAAGAATACATTTGTTTATGATGTTGGCAACTCTTTGTTAGCTCAGACTTTCTTCTTTTACCCTATTAAAACTGTACATATTTGACTGATATTCTTTAAAATTTCAGTGTGATTAAACAGTTCATTTTTGTACAGAATGCAAAGGTACTTCTTAAAAGTTCACTCATGCAGTCATCTTTCCCGGGCTACACACATTTATTACTCAACTGTAGGTATATTAGGATCATGCCAACTTTCCGTGGGTCATCACTAGCTCATCATAAATGCTATTTAACTTGAAAATGATAATAGTATATTGTCCTTCATTTAATAAATCCTATGGTCCTATTATGTGCAAGAATCTATATGAACTTTTAGTGAGGAAAAATAAAATACCTGAAATGAAAATATCACTAGAGTTTCCTGTCTTCTGTGCATGAGCTTACTCCTGGACTGCTTGGAGGTTCTTTGGGTCACAGAGGACTGGAGCCGAAGATCAGGTGCTTGAGTGGAGGCTGGAAGCCCCATCACACATTGGGGGCTGTGCCCTTTTGAGCTAGATACTTGCTCATTATCCCTAGAGACCACCTGGCCTGGCCTGTTACCTGGCATAGTGCATATTAAGTTGCTGCTGCAGTCCATCACCAGAGCCAGTAACCAGTTGCTTAACCTGAATAGCAGCAGATTTGGGGACATGGACTTGCTGTTGTAGACCAACTTTGCCATAAAATTGCTGGACCACCAGCAGACCAAAACCATTAAGAATTTCAGAATTTGGCATTTATTCATTGGGGAATAAGGTAGATTGGAAGAAGAGCTAAAATATGTTTGATGGCAAACATGAACCTAAACAATTGAGAATTTTCTATCAAATGAATGGCAACAGCTTGGTTTATCAATTTTATAAACCTGTGTTTTGTTTTCCCTCATTTAGGACTGTTTTGGCTGAGGCAGAACTTGAACATAATCTTGAGTATGTCAGTTGTTATATATACTTAAGGTTTCCTCCTTTGAAACCTTCTCTAAATTGGCATTTCTTACAGATGGTTCATCTGTTAGTTTTTTAGTCTGGACCACACAGTCTTTGAAAATTCTAGCCAATCAGGCTGTTTGCTAAGTGCCAGAATCAAAGTACATAGTTGTGAAATGTTCCAATTCTGCAGATAGCTAGATAATGGCTACAGATAAAGTAACAGCTATTTTTTCATACTTTGGAAACAACATTTGGGGTTATTTCAATATTTTCAGGTGTAGATTTGGAAAATGGTATTTGTACTCACCCTGTAATTCTTAATAAAGTCTCTCCTCTTTACCTGTAAATTATGACTATGCCAAAAGGAACAGGATTGGTTCATACAATTCCAGTTTATGATATGGAAAATTATGGTATAAATTTTCAACACAACTTGTCAATGAATTATTTACTGGATAAAAATGGCATTTTCACAGATGTTTCAGGTCCTGAACTCCAAGGCTGTCCTTTAAGAAGGAACTGATGTGGTTATAATGATGCTTCAAGCTTCAAAGCATTTGTTGAAAGAAGAAAACTTGGTACATAGCTATCCCCATGACTGGGGGATTAACAAACCAGCGTTATTTGTGCCTGCAAGCAGTGGTTCCTAAGATATTAAGATCACATGGATATTAAGGCCACAACCAAGGAGTTGTTTAAAAAGGTGAAATTGACTCCTAAATCTAGAGCAAATGCCATGGTCTAAATCATGGACAGATGACTATATTAGCATACATCAAGGCAAAGAGTTTGGGGTGTTCCAATTCCTGTGCAATGCATCATAGTACAAAATATGAATTACTTTTGATCAACAGTCAAACCATCGAACACATTATTGAACAAGTGGAATAACATGGCAGTGATGTGTTGTAGACTATTTTCCTGAGCAACTACTTCCAAAAGAAGCCTTATCTGTTACTGGTGGTTCTGATACCTTGGAGTATGTGCCTGGCCAGGATATAAAACATCTGGTTGTATAGTAGATTTTTATGACTTCATGCTCTTCTAAGTACTGAGAAAAGAGCAGATTTGTACCTGGGAGAAAAAAATCCAGATTGACAGTTAATTTTAGTCTTACCTGATTAGCAAGTATGACAGCAAGGGGAAAAATATGTCCTTTGTAGGACAGTGATTGCCCATGGATTTACCCTTTGAGAAAAGGGAGAATAAATGTTCAAATCTTTTGGGACTATTATTAATCCTGATGTCATCAATGGAGGACATGATCAAAGCAAAGAGTTTCTCTGTGGTGCTGATTATTCTTTTTTGGGTAGCTGAGTCCTATAGCTTCACTAAAGTGACAGTTGGTTTATCATTACTTAACGCTGCCAGACATATTAGCAAGTTCAGGTATACAGTTTGCTTCCTTTTGGGAAATGTGTCTGGTTTCAGCCCAGAAACTGATTTCATCTCTGCTGAGGATATGTACCTCATGGACCAGCACACCCATGTAGGATTTTGCAAGCAAGATTACTGAGTCATATAAACAGTATGATCTTGGAAAAGTTGTTGGGCTATTACAAGCACTTTATACCACAGAACTCTCTAACCTTCATTTTAGTGTAATCAAATATAGGCTTTAGTATGAAAATGAAAGTGATCTCAAATGACACTCTTGTCAGACTGCATTAGCTGAAATATTGGATGAAATAGTGCATTGTTTTTATTTCATTCTTCCTCTTTGCTAAAGTGGTATTATAGCACATGCAATATGACATTCTACAAAAGAGAAAGAAGGCAGGAAAAAATGGAAGAAATACAGCAGAAAAAATTCAAATTTGACAAAACTATCAAAGTCCAAAAAAGCTGAACAAATTCCCATATTATAAACACAAAGAAAACCACAACAAACCACATCATCATTGACCTGCAAAAACAAGAGACATAAAGAAAATCTTTAAAAAAGCCAGAAGGGGAAGTCATATAAAGGGGAACAAAGTAAGAATGACTATGGACATATTGTCAGAAACAATGCAAATTAGAAAAAATGGAAGAGTATGTATAAAGTGAAAGAAGGGGAAAGAAAGACACACACACACAAAAAAAACCCAAGCCCTTTCAACCAAGAATGATTTATATAGAAAAAATATACTTCAAAAATAAAAAGAAATATAGATATTTAATAAACAAAAGTAGATGGATTTCAGTCTCCTGTAGAACTTCATTATAAGAAATGTTAAAGGTAGTGTTTCAGTTTGAAGAAAATGACACTAGAAAAACACTAACTTCTCAGAAATAGATGGAAAGTGTTAGAAATCTTAAATATGCAGGTAATTATAAAATATTTTTGGTTTAACACATAATTTGTTTAAAAGATGATTCTTTAGAGAAAAAAGTGTTATGTGGATTGTAAAACATATAAAGAGATATACTGTAAGACAATACTAACACAAGAAACTAAAGGGACAATGTGGAAATATATCGTTATTAGGTTATTACGTTATACATATAGTTAAATAGTATTTGAAAATATACTATGATAAATTTAAGATGTAAATAGTGAACTTTAGAGCAAGCACAAAATTGATCATATACATAAAAAATGAAGTTATATGAAAATTTCTAAATCCTATTAAGCAGAGAAACATGAAAAAGAACAAAAAGATAGCATAAATAGAAAACAATAGCAAGATGGTATCTTTAAACCATATAGATAACAGTAAGTGATCTAAACACTCCAATTAAATGGTTGAAATTGTTAGAAGGGATAAAACAAGAATCAACTATTGTTTTTCTACAAGAAATGTATTTTTTATTATAAAAGTAAACTTATTCTAAATTAAAATCATGATAAAATCAATAAGCCTCTCTCTAACCTAAATAAGAAAAAAAAGAGAGAGGACACAAACTAGTATCATAAATGAAAAACTGGACATCACTACAGACCCTATGGACATTAAAAGGATAATAAAATAAACTAATCAACTCCATGACCACCAATATGAAATGGACCAATTTCTTGAAAGACATGATCTACCAGAATTCTTGTAGAAGTAATAGGTAATCTGAATAGTTCTATATCTATCAAGGAAACTAAATAATTAACAATTACTTTAAATAACTAAATAATTTTTGGAAAGAGAAAGCACCTAGCCCAAATGTGTTCAATGATGAATTCTAGAGAATATTTAAGGAAGAAATTTTAGCAATTCTTTACAAACTCAGAAGATAGAAACAGGGAATACTTCCTAACTCATTCTATGAAGCCAACATTTCCATAATACCAAAACCAGACAAAGTCATAAGAAGAAAAGATAACTATAGATCATACCCCTCATGAATATACTAACTGATTATACCAAGGTAACAGATTATAAGGTTAATATACCAGCAATAAAAATCATCCCCAAAATAAGATACATAAGTATAAATCATACAAAATATGTACATGTACATGAACAAAACTACAAAATTCTGATGAAAGAATTCAAAGATGACTTAAATAAATGTAGAGATATTCTGTGTTCATGGATAGTGAAACCAAATTGTCAACATATCTGTCTTTCCTATCTTGATATACATAGACTCTGTACAATCTTAATCAAAATTCCAGCAAGTTATTTTTTGGGGTATCAGCAAATTGATTTTAAAGTTTATATGAAGAGACAAAATATCCAGAGTAGCCAACACAATAGTAAAGAAGAGAAGAGTGGAAGACTGATACTACATGACTTCAAGACTTACCACAAAGACAGGAGTCAAGACAATGTGGCATTGGTAGAAGAACTGACAAAACAGATGAATGGAACATGATAGAGGGCCCAGAAACAGGCTCATGCAAATACAGTCAACTGATCTTTGACAAAAAAGCAAAGGCAATACAATGAAGAAAAATCATCTTCCCTACAAGTGCTGCTGGAAAAACTGGACATTCACAGGTAACAATATGAATCTAGATACACAACTTACAACATTAAACAAATTCATAATGGATCACAGACTGAAAATATAATGCAAAACTGTAAAACTCCTAGAAGAAAACAGGAAAAGTTCTAGATGTCCTTGGCTTTAGGTATGAATTTTCAGATATAACAGTGAAGGCACAATCTAAAAAAGAAAACATTTATAAAATTAAAAACATCCCTGTGAAAGACAACATCAAGAGAATGAAAACACAGGCTGGGAGAAAATATTTGTAAAAGACATATTTTCTAAACTATGCAAAAATTTGGAAAATTCTAAACATGAGGAAAAACAACAACCCAATTTAAAATAGGCCAAAGATCCTGACACCTCATCAAGGAAGAGATGAAGACAGAAAAAAAGGATATGAAAAACTGTTCCACATCATATGTCACCTCGGAAGTGCAAATTTAAACAATGGGATACCACTACATACCTATTAAAATGGCCAAAATCTAGAACACTGACAACACCAAATGCTGGTGATGATGTGGAGCAACAGGATCTATAGTTCATTGCTGGTGGGAATCTAAATGGTATGACATATTGTATATATTTTAAATATACTATGTATTATGGTGTATTGACATCCTAAAAAAAAACCTTTCTAGCTGAGGTTAGCCAATTCTAAGAGAGAGCAAAGGACCCAGCTGGAAGCATGCCTCTATTTAACCTGTACACCCTAAGAGGCAATATTCCTCTGGGTTAATCATCTCTGAGCCAAGTACCCAGCAATTAGCAAGAACCCCATACACCATCAAAACTAATAGTAAAATACAAGCAAACCTGCAAAAGAAAGGATCAAAAATAAAGAACTGTATTTTAAAAGACCAATAAAACTGATAAACCTATTTTCTAAAAAAAGCAAGAAAACAATTTAATGAATGAAAAGTGAAAATCATAGAGGTTTGACAGACGTTAAAAAGATAAACAGTAAATTTGAAACATGTATACAATAGACAGCATCTTAGAAAAATACAATCTACCAACACCGAACTATAGGAAATAAAACCCATATTGCTCTATAATTATTAAGCAAATTGAATGTATAGTGAAACACTTCCCACAAAGAAAATTCTAGAACCAGAAACCTTTATCCACAAGTTCCAGTATGCTTAAGAAAAAAAACAATGTCATTTACACAAACTCTTCCATAAATATAGACAAAATAGAAACACTACCTTCTCACTTTCTGAGAGTAATGTAATCTTGATACAAAACCCTGAAAAAGTAGTATAAGGAGCAAACCCTATAACCCAGTCTCACTTATGATCAGAGAGAGAAAAAAAGAAATGCCCTAAACAGATATTAGCAAATTAAATCCAGCAATATATGAATAATGAATTATATATAAGAATTATGATTGAATTAATTTTTGTTATTTTCCAGGCTGTACATTTGATTTAACTTTCAAAAATCAACTTAAAAATCAAATGATGTAATTTACCTGCTAAAAAAATGAGGAGAAAGCACTTCAACAAATAAAGAAAAGGCATTTGATAAAATTCAACATTTTTTATGATAAAGATCTCTTGGTAAACTAGAAATAGAAGTGAATTCCTCATTCTGACAGAAGGCATTCACAGAAAGCTTACAACAACTGTCATATATAATGCTGAAACATTAAAAGGTTTCCATCTGATATAGGCAACAAGATAAAGATTTATATTATCACCATTTCCATTCAATGTATCACAAATGTTCTAGCTAGTAGAGTACACAATAAATAGATAGATCAATATTTAAATAACAGCATAAATAATTCAGAGGAAGAAACAAAACATACTTCTCTTAGATGATATGATTCTATACTTAGAAATCACAGAGAATACAGGTACTATAAAAATTAATAGAAAAGTTTAGTGGAGTTGCTGAGAAAACAATTAAGACAACAAAATCAATTATATTAGGTATTGCAACAATGAACAGAATATTACATTTCAAAAGTTACCCTTTAAAATAATATAATAAAAATATATAAAATGTTTAGAATAAATCTACGAAAGATAAATAGCATTTATCAATTAAATCCAAAAACTAGAAATATAAAATAATCACTGAATGTGAATTCATGTCCATAAATAGGACCTATATTTTCAATATATAAATTTCCCACCAAATTATCTATAGATTCTACAAAATCCCAAATCAATATATAAGCAGTATATTTTAGAAACTTAAAAAATGATTTTCATATTTATACATAATTTTGGAAATATGAAACTACTTGAAAAACACAACGTGAGTGGACCAGCTCACTGGATATCAAAATTTATTACAGAACTTTAGCCAGCTGTATAGATATTTGTACAAGCATAAATAAGTAAATAAATGGAACACAGTTGAGCTTCCCATATAACCAAGCATATAGGAGAACTTGATTTGTGACAAAAATAGCACTAGAGAGCAATAAGTAAGGAAAATCTTTTCAATAAATGGTGTTGCCGTATTGGATCCTAATTTAGTATAAAATATGAAAAATAAAGCAAGAAAATAATTTTGACCCTTCTCTCATGCCATGCACAAAAGATCAATTACAGGTAAATTTCATATAAAAGTATGAAAGGAAAATTACAAAGCTTTCAGAGAATATAATATCAGAGAATATTTTTCTGATCTGGAGAATACTATTAAGCAATGTAAATATATGAATGATAGCTACATGCAGTCATGTGGCTGAAACTCATCAAAATCATTTTGAGTGAAAAATCCAGACATAAAGTAGGAACACTTTTATTTAAATTTCACAATATGACCAAACTACCCAAAGTGTTTGTTATATACACTTAAGTGGTCATACTTAAGAAAAGTGAGTATCAAGAAACTATGATAGTGATTAATTTTGGGTATGATGGAGGTAATATTTTATTGATCTGAGAGATGATTACATGCGTGTTCACTATAATTTTTAAGTTGTATACTTTTTTCCACATTTGGAAAAATAAAAAGTTAAAGGAAAGTTAAATGGGAATTTAGTGGGGCCACAGAAAGTGAACCTATAAATGCCATTTAATTCTATGCTAGTCTAAGAAAAGTAGAACAGTTTTCCAAATTACTCAGCCTCTCTCTCAGTGAGAGGTGTTCAGTTAGAGGTAGAGTAGTAGAACTCTAAACAGAAGTTAAGATCTGTGTTGTTTACAACATTCTTTGTGTCATATTCCTGAGGCAGATGCCATATATTATAAAATAAAATACAACATTATATATCACATAGGTCATAATATATATTAGTATATACTATATTCTATGTATATCGGCATATGCATATGTATTATATAATCACCCCATGGAATATTAAAATTTAGTGAAAAATCAATGAACGTCTTTTACAGAAACATGAATGACTCTTAGAATCTTAGCATAGAGTAGAACAAGTAAATTACATAAGATCACAAACAGTACAATATTATTTTATAAACTCATGCCAAGCAAAAATAGACATTTAATGTAAACTCACAAACTCATACACATACATACATACATATGTAAAAACTGAAAACTGATTTAAAAAAGCCTAAAGAATGAATGCAAACTTCAGGATACTTGGATAAAGAAGGATAATTAGGAGGATAGGCTCAAGACCACACAGGTGAGAAATGCAAAGGTTTTGAAGATATTCTAGTTCTTGGGTTAGATGATGGATTTGCACGTGTTTTCCTGCTTCAGTTCTTCATAATTTATATGTATGGTGTGCATATAAAGAAAGAAAAAAGCTTTGCCTGTATCAGATATTTTGTGTTGAAAGTTTAATAAAAAACAAAACTAATATATTTCTTAATGATGGAAACTGTATAGCAACAAGGAAGCTCTTCCATCCAACAGAGCTGTCATGTCATTTGCTGTCAGTCTCACAGAGTATTACAGGGTCAAACAAAATCGCCAGCGCCAGCGTAATCCCTAATGAAGCCATTTATCATCATGGAAACAATGCTTAGCTGAGTGCAAATTGCTTATTTAATAAGTGAGAAAACGGACAGCAGCATTTTACTTAAGGAGCTGCCATTAGTAAGCTGAATTTAGAGAACTGTAGACAAAATAGGCAAAGACATGTCCAAATGGCACACAATCACTTTATAATACAAGGTCATATTTTTGTAATATTGGAAAACAAAACTGCAGTGCAGGCTGTTATGCAGAAATCAGATAGGCTTTTTCATTTCACTAGAGGTACTGATTTTCTTACCACAGAACAGTCTTTTTAACAGTGTGTCCTATAAATTTTTACTACAGTTGCTCGCTACCAAATGAGCATTTTGCCAAGTCTTTTGTTGGAAGAGGCCTCTTGCTTATTGCCCTTTTCAGCAAAACTCACATGTGAGACAATATCCTCCTAGCAAAATCCTTTAAGAGGCTCAATAAACAATAAATTTCAAAATTAATTATTAAAAATTGACTCCCTGTTACACACATAAAAAATCTTCAGGTAAATACTCAGTGCCTTCACATTATTAGAGTATATGCATATGATTCCACACTGTAATAAATTAATAATCATTTTAACGTGGTTTTCTATTACCTCATCAACTTTAATAATATCTCACTATCCATCAATGGAAAAAAACAGTAGGGATATAGTATTGGTTTATTTTAAGACATTAACATTCATAAAGAATAACAAATGGGAAAATTTAAAGGAGCAGTATATGGAGAAATATTTCATAGCCATAAACATTAGAGGAAACTAAATTGAAATAATATGTGGTACTATTTTTCATATGATATTAGAAAAATTATAACATGATATGTCCATGACTGCTGAAAATCAACTGAAACTGGTATTCTGAGCATTGCTTGAGGCTATGTAACTTGGTGCCATAATTTTGGAAAAATTTAGGACTCAAATGTTCATAATTTAGTCTACCTTAAGGAAACAATCCAAAAAATAAGTAAAACGCAGTCACAGGGAAATTCACCACTTTGATGATTATAACATAAAAAAAAAAATAGAAATGATCTAGAAGACCTAAAATAGAGACATAATTATATAAAATATAAAGTACAGCCAATACACTCTCTGGAATATAAGGAAGGTATTATGTAAACACATATAAATATTTATTACAAATATAATTTCTAAAATTAAAGAATTTAAAGTTATGAGAAATTATAATTAGGTAAAATAAATACATAAAAAGTAAGTTGGATGGAAGTAAGGCTAAACTATTTTAATAGTGTTTTTGTTAATGGTATGTATTTTTTTCTTATTCTTAACTATTTCTTCAATATTGTTGGATTATTTTTATACAAAGTCCTCAGAGATTAATTATTGAAAAGTACAAGCATGTTCCACATAGGATGAGCTTGAATAAGATGTCCATTTATTGCATCTAATTAAAAACGGTGACAAGTACATGTTACACTATTTCCTAATTCCTGTTCCTCAAAGAATATTCATATGTCCTTGTATTTTACTTAAAGCAACAAAAAAATATAATTAAATGTGTTTTCTCAGGAATATGACACAGTTTTAAAGAATGACTAAAATGAAATACTGTAGCTACTATGTCTTACGTGAATGTGTGCACACAGGAAATCTGAAGACATGGGCTAATAATTTAATCAGCCAGAGGAAGGAGGCAAGGCAGTTAGACGAAGTGTGAGGTGCTTCCCAAGAGCTGTGTGAGAAAGCCAGTGGGCCTTTGTCATCAATGCAGCAATTTAACGAGTCCTGCCCTCACCTCTTAAAGGCAGGGCTTGAAATTTGTCTTTATAGCACAGCTCTTGGCAGACTGACTGACACACAGTCACATTTATAAATGCTGAGTAAATGTTTATACAAATAGCTGAAAACTAAAAAGGTAATCAAAAGCTCCTGTTTTTCAGATTTGGGGATTTAATAGACTGACTAGTAAACTTTCAAGAAACTTCTCCAGTTTGCCAGCTGTGCCAGTGTCATTAACTAAATGAGCCCCCTTTCTCTCTCAAATGTGTCCTCAGTGGGTGGTAGGTCATACTTGATTTCAAAGCCTATCTGGTTACAGGAAGCGAGGCACAAAGTGCCATTTTGATAAACACAACTTTCCATACAGTCCTTACCTCAATGAAAAGCCTGAAGGTAAACTGATGTTATAAAGCAAGGGGGTGATATATTATATTTGTCTAAAAATTTATTTCTGGAGGCAGCACGGAAGATGAATTGTAATAAGGAGAAAGTCGTGTTAAGGATTCTAGTTGGGAAGATAATCCAGTAACCTAAATCAGGCTTTCAGGGCCTTGGGTTACAGAGAAGGGATGATATTTAAGTGGGTTACTTTTTGCCCTACACTTATTTCTGCAAAACCAAAGGTTTCTGGTTCTTTGCTGGCTATGCTTAACAGTCCATATTTTAAAGTGCTTGCCTTTAAAAATTATTTCACAAATTTTATATATGTTGAATGCTATTTTTTTACATAAAAATTATGATTTTGGAAATTTTATCAAATAAGAAAAACATTGATTCTAATTACTTCTCTCATTCAGTTCATCACATGGAACTAAACTTATAACAGCTTATGAGGAGAGAGTAAAAACAATTCAAAACCTTTCCGAAGTGGGCTGCCATAGTTTAACTTCTCCTCATAAAAGTAAATTTTAGAATGATGATTTTACTAGTGGAGGAATAAGTCAAATTATCTTAGCCATTTAATAGAAAAGTTTAATTAGTTCAACTGTAAATTTCCTTCTTTAGATTAATTTAGTCTGGGGCATGACTGAGTGGAACATTTGCAAATAGGAGAAGGTATGCAAATGGGCAGGCTAT
Source organism: Smutsia gigantea (assembly GCA_032199065.1). NCBI lineage: Eukaryota > Metazoa > Chordata > Mammalia > Pholidota > Manidae > Smutsia > Smutsia gigantea. The sequence continues at coordinate 101,060 of JAVSCE010010472.1, forward strand.
TCCCCATGAAATGTCAGGCTAAATTGTATGTATTGCCAAAATTATTAATTCTATATGTACATACAGCTATAAGACAGATAAGGAAGAAATGCTGGAGAAGTATAGGTAAGAGTAAAATCCTCCAAAACATATGGAATGTTTACTATTCATGTTATTTAGATAATATGGAGAGAGCAGGTGTGTATACCTGTGCACATACCATTTTATATTTCATTGTAAAATATCGCTCAAAAGAAACTGCTTTATGCATACGGACTTCCAGGTTGAATCATGTTGAAAGAAAATGTGGAACATATGCTTAAAAACTTTTAATAATCCACGTATCTCCATAAAACTTTTTAAAGTTTGTGGCATTGTAGCCACCTTTGTAATTAGCTATCATGGGAGAAAGCCTTTTCCAAGTGTATCATATTACAATTTTTCTTTTTTAAAAGAAGTACTGAACAGCAGGTTGTAAGTCTTTCCCCTGCCTCCTAGAACCTACACAGCTGGAGCAGAGGCAGGGGACTGGAAAGAACCCTCACAAAATGTGCATATCTCAGGGCTGCCAACACAAAGTAAAATGGAAGCAGTCACGTTGTGAGGCTTTTTATTAATTCCTCAGATTTCCCAATGAAACCAAGTGCATGTTTAACTCAGTGAAGAGAGGAGGTGAAGTTACCCTAAAGTAACATAATGTACAGTGGTGCAGAGTTTCACCCTGAGGTGTAATTTTAATTTGCTTAATGGCTCCACAATGTATTCCTCTGTCCCTGCTGTGCATAATGGTATTGGAAAGGAGTATGTACATTGCACTGACTGCTTTGGAAGTTTCCGAAATTAGGAGAGTTATGTGGCTGCCTGCTTTGCAGCAAAATAAGTGTTAATTTTAAGGTTTAGTACTCTCTTAGGAAGGGATGATTGTGAGAAGTTAGTACTTATTCTTCTCTAAATCTCTGGATTTGGATAGTTTTTTCCTCCCAGGAGCACAGATTTAATAGACTACAAATGGTATAGAGATGTTTTGTCTCTGTATACAAACAAATGAACACACACACAACAAAATAGAGCAAAAAAAAAAAAAACTCAATCAAAACAAGAAAACACACAAATTAGTTCAAGAAATGTTTCAAATGTTACTAATTAAGCAAATGTATTTGGGACACTTAGCACCACACTAACTTCAAAGTTCATGTGTGGTCATTGCTCACAAAAAAATTGCTTATGTGAAATCTCAGTAGGGTGGTTGGGTAGAATTATATCTGAAAAGATTTTCTGTTTCTCAAATATTGGTATCTTATCAGATTTTGGAACTAAGGCACTGTTCAGCTTTCAACTGAGTCTTTTGAAAACTTTTCTTGCAAGGTAGTTTTAGTCTAATACAAGGCAACCAAAATTTTGTGACTGCATATGTAAGACTTAGCAAAATTACTGGTTCCTAGGTGTTAATAAAAAATGTGTTTTCTTATCTGTAATGACTTTTTTCCACTGTGGTCAACAAGAAAAGGAAAAAGAAAGACTCAAGTCATGGAGTCACTCCAGAATTTCCTGTAATTCCCGGGCTCATAAAATTTAGATAAATAACTACCTTATGAAAGACAACTTTGTATTTCACAAACACATGTATGTTTACGGGAATCACAGCCTCAGACGCTCATATAGACCAAGTTACTGTCCTGTGAGTGGAACAGGACAGGTGAGAGCTGCACTGCACATATGGTCTGTCTATAGAAAGTGACTGTTCCTAGACTCCAGAAGATGGAGACTATGATAGGCAGAGACAGATGTCCACATCCTAACTCTCAGAACCTCTGAATCTATTTTGTTGTACAGGAAAGGAGAACTAAAGTGTATGGAAATAAGTGTGGTAATCAGCTGATCTTAAGAGAGGGAGGTTATCCTGGATTCTCCAGAGTAGGCCCAGTATAATCCAGGATCCGTGAATATGCAAGATGGAGGCAGAAAGGTCAGTGATGCAGGGAAGCGTGAGCAAGACTCTGCTGGGCCATAAGTGGATGAAGATACAAAGGGGTGAGGAATGCAAGCAGTCTCTAGAAATTAGGAAAAACAGAATGTGGATTGCCCTAAGCCTACAGGAAGGAATACAGCTTGTGACACCTTGATTTTAGCCCAGTGGTACCTATTTCAGACTTCCAACTTACAGAACTGCAAAACAATAAATACGTATTGTTCTAAGTCACTAAATTTGGTAATCTGTTACAGTAGTCCCATGAAATTGATACATTGTCTGTGTGCACTCTTACATTCAAGGACCATATTCCCTTGCCCTAATTATGTCAGGGCCAGGTACATCCATGAGGGACAGCCTCTATGCCCCAGAACCCACCCAAATCATTCAAACTACCCATTGTTAAGCTCGCCGAACCTGACTCACTCCATTCCTCCAACAAAAACCACAAGCTTTGGTTTTTTCCACTCCTTCTGACCAACCCTGGTGCTTCCCTGTGCGGCTCTGCATGGCCGCTGCATCCCCTGTTTCTAGGGATCTATAAGTATAAAAACATCTCCTTCATAGCAGTTATTTCTGTGTCTACAGTCTCACCACTCTTGAAAAAACAAATCCTGGGTACATTTAAAGCGCTGTATAGTGTTTTAAAACACTAACTCTTCTTTTTACAGGATTCTTATCATCTGCTCAAGCAACAAATGTTTGCATGACCTGAAGATTGCTCCTGAAACTTTATCTTTTCTCCTTCAACCAGTGAGTTCCATCTGTATGCATCTCCATCTTAGACTTCTCCAAATGCCTCTCCATGCTGGATTCCCCTCCAGAGCTTCTGTATACAATTACCAATTAACAACTCCATTTGGACACCTAACAGGAATTTGAAACATAACATGGCCAAAAAAACAGTGTTCTTTATTTCCCCCAAATTGTATTCTTCCAAATTTTCCTTAGTAAATTTTATCCTGACACAGACACACTCAGCTGACCAACCCAAAACCTTGTCATTATTCCAGATCATTTTCTCTTCTGTATCTCTCAATCTCCTCCATCTGCACTGACACCATTCTAGTCTCACATCCTGTCCCAGTAACTGCTTCAGTAGCAGTCAGAGCAATCTTATAACAGACCACGGTGCCGTCCTGCTCCAAACTATACATCCTACATTGAAGAAAATACAGATAACCCAAGTTGTGTGCTAGTGCCTTCCAGACTTTCCACTATCTAGTGCTTCCCTACTCTCGCTCTCTAATGAATACATACTGAGTTCCAGCCACACAGGCTTTCTTGCTGCTGGACACACACCTAGTAGGCCAGCTGGCTACCTACCTGGCCAAGGCCTTTGCTCTGGCTGATTTTTCTGCCTGTAACTATTCCTTATACAGTTTTGCTTGGCTTCTTCCTTCTAGCCAGGCAAATCTTAACCTAATTTAAGTCCTCTAAAGATCTCTCCTCTGACAACTTTGTTTTATTTTCTATTACTTCTATTTTCAAAAATTATTTTACTACTTTATTGACCATTGTCCATGGAACTCAAAACAATGTAAATCACCTGTGAACTGAGACCTTGTTTTAACCTTTATATTCCAACATATAGATCAGTAATTGGCACATAGTAGGTTCTTAACAAATTTTTGAAGACTAAATGAATAAACTATAAATACAATTATCCAGTTTCAAATGCAGCCAAATTTCAATAAATGTAAGCCTTGAATTATGTATGATTTGGGTTTGACATATTTACTGAGACTGAAGTATCCTTTTAATGCCTATGCCTTGTTTAACAATTTTAGTATACTGGCATTTTCTGACACTTGAAAATTCCTTTTCAATTTCCTCAAATTCATTCCATCCTGAAACAAAAAATCCAATGTATTTGCTTTATGATTCTATAAGTCCTTTCTTATTCACTGAACCATGTTTTTCTCATACCAGGCTCATCTTTTGAGTATGACAGTTTTAGAGAAATAGTGGATGTTTTAGAAAATCATAATAAACATGGGTGGCTATTTAAAACACGTCCATTGTTGTTAAAAACCAATAGGTAGAGAAAGCATAACATGAGTGCAGAAAATTTTAATGGTGATTTTTCAAATTCTAATCTTTTTAATTGTTTTTCCTCCAGTTTCAGTATAGAAGAACTGATATTCAGTCTGATGTCTTTAGAATATCTTGAAAGCAGTTTCTCAAAGCATTTTGGACTACAGAATGAAAAGAAAATGATTCCTACCTGCATTATAATGGAAACAAATATGCATTTATTATTAAACCTACATTTAAATGAGTAAGCATTACTTTGACTATATAGCAAAGGGTCAACTCATGGAACCTCTAAATATTTCAACAGATAAGGGGAAAAAAAGAGCTATTCTGCCTTATAGCTATATTTAGGGGACAATAAGCATTTAGGAAAATTGGTGCCTTACCTAATTTGCATTTCAATTTGAAATCTGAGTGCCACCTGGTGGCCACTCTGTCCCCATGCTGGGTGATGAGGCAGATAAAGTTGGTTCTAAAAGACCCTAACTTCATTTTATGTGTGTATGCGTATGTATTTATGTTTTAAAATTGATGGCACCTATATTTCTTTTTATTGTTTGATTACCATTTGTAAAATACAAATATAGATGTAAAATACTTGGAACACAGAAAAAGAAGTTGCAAAAAAATTTAATTAAATCACTTACTTGTTTTACTACCCATCCTAACATTTTCTTTAGTGTTTACCACCGGAAATACAAATGCTAAAAACTCAACAAGAAGATCTATGGGCAAACTGCCTTCCTCAGTATTTACTAAATATTGAATTGAAACTACATTCTTTCTAAGATGGTAACATGCTAAAGGGTTATGGTTCTGAAAAGATCAACAACATGCTTCTGGGGCTAAAATATAATAAGTTTAGAAAAGGATGGAAAATTAATTGTGGACACTTTCATGACACAGTGTAAATGCCACTGTTTTAATGTCACTTTGTATATATTGCTGCAGTTAATCCTATCAATTGCCTCACGGTGTAGGCACATTAATAAGCCCATTTTCCAGATAAGGAAAGAAAATTGGGCTAAATAAGTTGTATAAGACACACAGCAAATGAAAATTAAAGAGAGTTTTATGAATCCCAACAATCTAGTTTTAAATCACTACTCTATGGGAACTCTAAATTCCCCACTTTCTTTCTTTCCCACCCCGCTGGCTCCACTCACTCACCCACTCACCCACTCAGTCACTCATTACTCTTATTTATCAGGCTCAAACGACTAATCTAAAAAAAAGAGGATCTGTGAAATTTTCCCTTCAAATAGACACAGAAGTGGACAGATTCTAGCAAACCCAACTATAGAATTAATTATATAACACAATATCTTTGCTTATGGCTAATTGCTTCTTACCAGAAAATTCCTAAGAAAAGACCAAATTTCCAATATTTTTATTGATGTACAGTTTACATAATATTATTATAGTTTCAGGTGTATAATATAGTGATTCGACATTTATATACATTATGAAATGCTCACCATAAGTCTAATTACCATCTGTCACCATACCAAATTATTATATTATTAACTATAATATTTTGAGTTACATTTAGCAATCTGTGTGTATGTTCTTGTTAAGGGGTTTCTGCTGACTATGTTCTTCAAAGTATTTAGACAGCTGCCTCCTATAAATCTATTTTGCCCTCTATAAATCTATTGGTTATTATTTTATTCACTCTCCCATTTATTAATTTATTCATCCAGTAAATAGTTTTCAACATCCAACATATGGCATTGTAGACACTTCCCTGGTATATCACAAAGGTGTGAAAAACTAGACATGATCCTCATATTCATATCTTATTAGTATTTTGATATTTTGTGGAAGACTGACATTCATCCAATAACCACTCAAATGAGGGTAAAATCCCAGTGTTGTAAGTACCACAGAAAGGGAGAAGGGCCTTAAGCTATGAGAGGTTTTAAATGGAGGATTCATATCTGTTTAGAAAATGAAAAAAGGCATCTATACACAAGTGGACATAACAGTTATAGCTGAAAGAGGAGTTAATCACCTGTGTATTGCTGTTTGTATGGTACAAACTCTTAAAGAAAACTTAATTTGAAATAGTTATCTTTGTGTACTTTCCTGGACTGCTGGTCCTTCAGTGTATGCTTCTTGATGATGGAATCAGAACTTACCTTGATTATCTGGGGTAACTCCTCACTGATTTTCCCTCCAAGGGTGATTCACTAATATTTCATTTAGGAAATAAGTATTCAGATAGCTCAGGGTCCACTCTACTCCATCTGAAAGGTGGAAATCTCTCCAGGAGATGGGAGGATAGATAACTGAATTTGGGACCTCAGGACCACTGGGCCTCCCCTCAGTAACGCTCACAGCCATATAAATGTGTAATGAGAGAGGTGATGCTTATATAAGCGCATTTGCCCTTAATCTTACACTGCTTGCTGAAGTTGCAGACATCGCTGCTGAATGAAAATGTCAGATAGGCCCTATAAAGTAAGCCTCGAAGTTGTACCATTTCTCTTGACCCAAGTCTTGTAAACCTATGGTGTATCACCCACAATATACCTAGTGTTAAATACTGCAATATAAAGAAACAAGTGCAGTATTTTTCAGAGACACTGTAGTTTTGAGACAAAGGCTTTATCCATTACACTATGAATAATTTTTATAAAAGTTGAGTGTATATTTACTGAGGCCGAGCCATTACAGTTTGGAGAGTCAATTAGTCTTTCTTCTTACAGATATGACATTTACTCACAGAACAATTCCCCAAATGTCTTTTGGGTGACATTTAAGTTTAAAGCTTTTCAGAAATAAACTGAAGATATTTTTCTGCTATTAGTCACTAGTCATGATTTCTCCACACCATGACTATTCTTTACTACTTCCTCCCTCCTTTCCTCTCTTTCTTTTTCTTTTTTCCTCTGTTTATGGTGGATGTTCATACCTCAACAGAACTTTCACCCTGGCTAAAATTTTTCCCTTAGGTTTTTAGTTTCAGTGAGCTAACTGTATCTGCTAAACAGATGAAAGTCAAACATGAAACTAGAAAAAAATTCAGCCAACAGTCCAGGAGAGCTCATTTAAGGCAGTCACACAGATGTTCATTTCTGTTCCAAAGTACCTGGAATACCAATCATTATAGTCACAGTAGGAAAATATTGCTCTCCTGAACCAGGTGCAATAAGGTTAACCTCAGTATCCTAAGTAATAATGTGAAAGGTCCAACTTAAGGAAACAGACAGCTAGTTGAACAATAAAACCCTTAATTAGTTTATCCCTCCTCTCTCAGTCCTCTTTCCCTGGCCAACTCTGACTTATTAATATTATATGGCTTCAACACCACTTGCTTAGAGAAGCTTCCAGCACTTCTCCCAGCCCAGCCCAGCCCTCTCCATAGGACCTCTCACTACCTGCTCTCACAGAATAGACTACTCCTCTTCTGCAGCATTCATTATTCTTTTAATTACACACTTGATGTCCATATATCCTACCAGCTGAAATAAATCTTTGTTAAAGCCTGGTTTTGGGCTGTTATGTTCATTGCCCTATGCCTGTACATAGTATACTGCCCTTGACATAGTAAGTGCCCAGTAATATTTGGCTGGATAGGTGGGTAAATGAATGAACAAGTGAATTGACATGGACACTGGAAAAATTCTTACTTCACTAGGGTTTTCCTTTCATTTCCAGTCAATACTTTTTTCATCAACTGTTCTAGTAATTGGTGCCAAATACAGGCTTCATGTATACCTAGGTCTCACAGTGCTTTTTTCTTTTGTCCTTTTGGAACACTACTGTTTTGGAACTGAAAGATCATTTTTATAAAATTATATATGATGGTTGATAGTATATAGAGTTCCTATAATATTAGAGGCAGGATCACTGTCTTAAGATAAAGGAATAAAAAAAGATGTGTTACATATATGCAATGGAGTACTAGCCATATAAAAAAATGAAATGTTGCCATTTGTGACAACATGGATGAACTTAGATGGTATTATACTAAGTGAAATAAGTCAGAGAGAGACAAGTATCATATGATTTTGTTTACATGTGGAATCTAAAAGAAATTAAAAACAAACAGAAATGAACGCATAAATAGAAAAAACAAACTGGTGGTTGTTATAGAGGAGAGAAATGGGGAGATAGGTGCAGTGAATAAAGAGGTACAAACTTTCAATTATAAAATAAATAAGTTACAGGGATGAAAAGTACAGCATAGGGAATATTGTCTGTAATATTATAATATCTTTGTATGGTGATAGAAGGTAACAACACTTACTGTGGTAAGCATTTCATAATATATGTACTTGTTGAATCACTAGGTTGTACACCTAAACCCAATATAATATTGCATATCAGGTCTACTTAAAAAATAAATAAAATACAGGAACAATGGAATTTCAGGAAACATCTAACGAGAGGTTATCAGCCAACTATGGACCACTGGCCAAATTAAATAGCACCTGTTTTTGTAAATAAAATTTTATTGAAACCCAACCATGCTCATTCATGTATTTATGGCTGCTGTAGCTGCCTTCATGCTCCTGTAGCTTAGCTGAGCAGTTGCAACAAAGACTGTATGGCCCGCAAAGCCTAAAATATTTCCTATCTAGCTGTTCACAGAAAGCAGCTTGCTGACACCTGGTAGAAGTTAAGAGATTTTGGTTTGCTTTGGCTAGTTTTTTAAAAACCCTGTATTTATATCATTGAAATGATCCCCAGCTGCCTTCAGAAAGGGTAAGCTTTGAGTGATGTAAAAATTATATTACCACTTGCTATCCAGGTTTTTGTTGTTGTTGTTTTCTTCTATTTTATTCCTTTTATTTTTATTTTGGTATCATTAATCTACAATTGAATGAACCACATTATGGTTATTAAACTCCCCACTTCATCAGGTCCCCCCACCAAACCCATTACAGTCACTGTCCAACAGCATAGTGAGATGCTATAGAATCACTACTTGTCTTCTCTGAGTTGAACAGCCCTCCCCTTGCCCCACCAACATTGTGTCTGCTAATCGCAATGCCCCATTTTCCCCCTTGTCCCTCCTTTCCCACCCATCCTCCCCAGTCCCTTTCCCTTTGGTAACTGTTAGTCCATTCTTGGGTTCTGTGAGTCTGCTGCTGTTTTGTTCTTTCAGTTTTTTTCCTTTGCTCTTATGCTCCACATATAAGTGAAATCATTTAATACTTGTCTTTTTCGGCTTGGCTTATTTCACTGAGCATAATACCCTCTACCTCCATCCATGTTGTTGCAAATGGTAGGATTTGTTTTCTTCTTATGGCTGAATAATATTCCATTGTGTATATGTACCACCTCCTCTTTATCCATTCATCTACTGTTGGACACTTAGGTTGCTTCCATTTCTTGGCTACTGTAAATAGTGCTGCAATAAACATAGGGGTGCATCTGTCTTTTTGAAACTGGGCTGCTGCATTCTTAGGGTAAATTCCTGGGAGTGGAATTCCTGGGTCAAATGGTATTTCTATTTTGAGTTTTTTGAGGAACCTCCATACTGCTTTCCGCAATGGTTGAACTAATTTGCAGTCCCACCAGCAGTGTAGAAGGGTTCCCTTTTCTCCACATCCTCAGCAACATTTGTTGTCATTTGTCTTTTGGATGTTGGCCATCCTCACTGTGTGAGGTGATATCTCATTATAGTTTTACTTTGCATTTCTCTGATGATTAGCGATGTGGAGCATCTTTTCATGTGCCTGTTGGCCATCTGAATTTCTTCTTTGGAGAAGTGTCTATTATATCCTCTGCCCATTTCTTAATCGGATTATTTACTTTTTGTTTGTTGAAGTGCGTGAGTTCTTTATATATTTTAGATGTCAACCTTTTATCTGACATGTCATTTATGAATATATTCTCCCAAACTGTAGGATGTCTTTTTGTTCTACTGATGGTGTCCTTTGCTGTACAGAAGCTTTTCAGCTTGATATAGTCCCACTTGTTCATTTTTGCTTTTGTTTCCCTTGACGGGGGAGATATGTCCATGAAGAAGTCGCTCATGTTTATGTCCAAGAGATTTTGCCTATGTTTTTTTCTAAGAGTTTTATGGTTTCATGACTTACATTCAGGTCTTAGATGCATTTTGAGTTTACTTTTGTCTATGGGGTTAGACAGTAGTCGGGTTTCATTCTCTTACATGTAGCTGTCCAGCTTTTCCAACACCAGCTGCTGAAGAGGCTGTCATCTCCCCATTGTATATTCAAGGCTCCTTTATCATATATTAATTGACCATGTATGTTTGGGTTAATGTTTGGATTTTCTATTCTGTTCCACTGGTCTGTGGATCTGTTCCTGTGATAATACCAAATTGTCTTGATTACTGTGGCTTTGAAGTCAGGGAGCATAATTCCCCGTTTTATTCCTCTTTCTCAGGATTGCTTTGGCTATTTGGGGTCTTTTGTGGTTCCATATGAATTTTAGAACTATTTTTTCCATTCATTGAAGAATGCTCTTGATATTTTGATAGGGATTATATTGAATCTTTGGATTGCTTTAGGTAGTATAGCCATTTTGGTAATATTTATTCTTCCTAGCCAAGAGCATAGGATGAGTTTCCATTTGTTAGTGTCCTTTTCAATTTCTCTTAGGAGTGTCTTGTAGTTTTCAGGGTATAGGTCTTTCACTTCCTTCATTAGGTTTATTCCTAGATATTTTATTCTTTTTGATGCAACTGTGAAAGGAATTGTTTTCCTGATTTCTCTTTCTGATAGCTCATCGTTAGTGTATAGGAAAGCAACAGATTTCTGTGTGTTAATTTTGTGTCCTGCAACTTTGCTGAATTCAGATATTAGTTCTAGTAGTTTTGGAGTGGAGTCTTTAGGGTTTTTTATGTACAATATCATGTCATCTGCAAATAGTGACTATTTGACTTCTTCTTTACCGATATGGATGTGTTGTATTTCTCTGTTTTGTCTCATTGCCATGGCTAGGACCTCCAGTAGTATGTGGAATAACAGTGGAGAGAGTGGGCATCCCTGTCTTGTTCCCGATCTTAGATGAAAAGCTTTCAGCTTCTTGCTGTTAAGTATGATGTTAGCTGTGATTTGTCATATATGGCTTTATGATGTTGAGGTACTTGCCCTGTATACCCATTTTGTTGAGAGTTTTTATCATGAATGGATGTTGAATTTTGTCAAATGCTTTTTCAGCATCTATGAAGATGATCATGTGGTTTTTGTTCTTCTTTTTGTTGATGTGGTGGATGATGTTGATGGATTTTGGAATGTTGTACCATCCTTGCATCCCTGGGATGAATCCCACTTGATCATCGTATATCATCTTCTTGATGTATTTTTGAATTTGGTTTGCTAATATTTTGTTGAGTATTTTTGCATCTACGTTCATCAGGGATATTGGTCTGTAATTTTCTTTTTTGGTGAGGTCTTTGCCTGGTTTTGGTATTAGAGTGATGCTGGCTTCATAGAATGTGTTTGGAAGTATTCCCTCCTCTTCTTTTTGAAAAACTTTAAGGAGAATGGTATTATTTCTTCTCTTTATGTCTGACAAAATTCAGAGGTGAATCCATCTGGCCCGGGGCCTTTGTTCTTTGGTAGTTTTTTGATTACCTATTCAGTTTCGTTGCTGTTCATTGGTCTGCTTAGTTTTTCTGTTTCTTGCTTGGTCAGTCTTGAAAGGTTGTATCTTTCTAAGAAGTTGTCCATTCTTCTAGGTTTTCCACCTAGTAAGCATATAGATTATCATAGTATTCTCTTATAATTCTTTGTATTTCTGTGGGGTCCGTAGTGATTTTTCATTTCTCATTTCTGATTGTTTATGTGTGTGAATTCTCTTTTTCTCTTAATAAGACTGGCTAGGGGATTCTCTATTTTGTTTATTTTTTTCAAAGAACCAGCTCTTGGTTTCATTGATTTTTTTCTATTGTTTCATTCTTCTTAATTTTATTTATTTCTTCTCTGATCTTTATTATGGCCCTCCTTCTGGTGACTTTGGGCCTCATTTGTTATTCTTTTTCCAATTTCAATAATTGTATCTTTAGACTATTCATTTGGGATTGTTCTTCCTTCTTTAAATAGGCCTGGAGTACAATATACTTTCCTCTTAGAACTGCCTTTGCTGCATCCCAGAAGTTGCAGCTTTGTGTTATTGTTGTCATTAGTCTCCATATATTGTTTGATCTCTGTTTTAATTTGGTCATTTATCCATTGATTATTTAGGGCATGTTGTTAAGTCTCCCTGTATTTGTAAACCTTTTTGTTGTCTTTGTACTATTTATTTCTAGTTTTATACCTTTGTGATCTGAGAAGTTGGTTTGTAGAATTTCAATATTTTTGAAATTACTGAGGTTCTTTTTGTGGCCTAGTATTTGGTCTATTCTGGAACATGCTCCATGTGCACTTGAGAAGAATGTGTATCCTGTTCCTTTTGGGTGTAGAGTTCTGTAGATGTCTGTTAGGTCCATCTATCCTAGTGTGTTATTCAGTGACTCTGTGTCTTTACTTATTTTCTGTCTGGTTGATCTGTCCTTTGGAATCAGTGGTGTGTTGAAGTCCCCTAAAATTAATGCATTGCTTTCTATTTCCTCCTTTAGTTCTGTTAGTATTTGTTTCACATATATTGGCACTCCTGTGTTGGGTGCATATATATTTACAATGGTTATATCTTCTTGTTGGACTGACCCCTTTATCGTTATGTAATGTCCTTCTTTATCTCTTGCTACTTTCTTCGTTTTGAAGTCTATTTTGTCTGATACAAGTACTGCAACACCTGCTTTTTCTCCTTGTTGTTTGCATGAAATATCTTTTTCTATCCCTTCATCTTTAGTCTGTGTATATCTTTTGGTTTGTGGTGAGTCTCTTGTAAGCAGCATATAGATGGGCCTTGCTTTTTTATCCATTCTATTACTCTGTGTCTTTTGATTGGTGCATTCAGTCCATTTACATTTAGGGTAATTATCGATAGATATGTATTTATTGCCGTTGCTGGCTTTAGATTCATGACTACCAAAGGTTCAAAGGTAGCTTCTTTACTATCTAACAGTCTAACTTAACTTTCTTGTTAAGCTATTATAAACACAGTCTCATGATTCTTTATTTCTCTCCCTTCTTATTCTTCCTCCTCCATTCTTTATATACTAGGTGTTTTTTTCTGTACTGTTTTACATTTCTTTTGACTCTTTTTGTGGATAGTTGATTTTAACTTTTGCCTTTAGTTAGTATTTGGATGTTCTGCTTTCTTTGCTATGATTTTATTTTCTCTGGTTACATCTTTTTAGCTTTAGGAGTGCTTCCATCTAGAGCAGTCCCTTTAAAGTATCCTGTAGAGGTGGTTTGTGGGAGGGAAATTCCCTCAGCTTTCCCTTGTCTGGGAATTGTTCAATCCCTCCCTCAAATTTAAATGATAATCATGCTGGATACAGTATTCTTGGTTCAAGGCCCTTCTGTTTCATTACATTAAATATATCATGCCATTCTCTTCTGGCCTGTAAGGTTTCTGTTGAGAAGTCTGATGATAGTCTGATGGGTTTTCCTTTGTAGGTGATCTTTTTTCTCTCTCTGGATGCCTTTAATACTGTCCTTGTCTTTGATCTTTGCCATTGTAATTATTCTGTGCCTTGGTGTTGTCTTCCTTGGGTCCCTTGTGTTGGGAGATCTGTGGGCTTCCATGGTCTGAGAGACTATATCCTTCCCCAGGTTGGGGAAGTTTTCAGCAATTATGTCTTCAAAGACAGTTTCTATCCCTTTTTCTCTCTCTTCTTCTGGTACTCTTATAATGTGAATATTCTTCCGTTTGGATTGGTCTTAATATTCTTTCATTCCTAGACATCCTTTTATCTCTCTCTGCCTCAGCTTCTCTGTATTCCTGTTCTCTGATTTCTATTCCATTAACAGTCTCTTGCACCTCGTGTAGTCTGCTTCTAAGCCTGTCGATTGCTTGTCTGATTTCTGCATTGTCTTTCCTCACTTCCTCCCTTAGTTCTTGCATATTTCTCTGTAGATCCATCAGCATGGTTATGTCTTTTATTCTGAATTCTTTTTCAGGAAGATTGTATAAGTCTACCCCATCAGGCCTCTTCTCTGGGGTTGTTTGTGTAATTCCTCTGTCTATTCTTGGCAATAGAAGTGGTTGCTGGTAGGCACCACGTGTGTCAGCTGGGAGAACAAAGTCCCTTCCTGGTTGTTGTTCTCCTTGCCCTTCTCTGGTGCCTAAGCTGTATTCCAGCACACCAGGAGGCAGTCTCTGGGATAATCCCCTCATCTGCCTGCGTGCAGGCTGCCTCAGCTTAGCCTATAGTACTGCAGGGGTGTGCAGTCTTGTTGGGTGCATTCTGGTCCCTATGGTGCCGTCCAAACCTGGTTCTGGGGCTCTTCCCGCTTACTGCGCACCAGTCCGGTTTTGATTCTGTGAGGACGCTGTGGCGGGGCCGCTCCTGTTCTGTTCCACAGCAGTGGAGGCTCCCAGACCCTTTGCAGCTCTGGCCGGGCGGGGGGGAATCAATGGCAGGCTGCTGATCTCTGTGGGAAGCCTCAGCATGGCTGCTTTGCGTGGCCACTGGCCCGGGGTTCCAAAGTTCCCCAAGACTTCCAGCCCGCTGGGCTGAGTACGCTGGGACGATTTTGTTCCACTGTTGGGCCCTTGCCTCTTTCAGACATTTTAAAAAAGCGCGGGCTTTTCTTTTGTCCTGGGGAGCCAGCTGAGGGGACCCACTTGTTGTCTCCAACTTGGATCCTGCACTTCTGTCTCTCCAATCTCTGATACACCATGTGATGTGTGTCAGTGTTCCTCGCGCAGATCACCAGGGCTGGTTATTTAGTAGTCCTGTGCTTCCACCCCCTCCTTGCCCTGAATATTTTCCTCCCACCAGTGCGCTGGGGTGGGGGAGTGCTTGGGTCCTGCCGGGTCGTGGCTTTGTATCTTACCTGCTTTGTGAGGCACTGAGTTCTTGCAGATGTAGCTGTAGCCTGGCTATTGTACTGTATCTTCTGGTCTCTCTTTTAGGAATAGTTGTATTTGTTGTATTTTCACAAATATATATGGTTTGGGGAGGAGATTTCCGCCACCTTGCTCACGCCGCCATCTTCCCAGAAGTCCCCTCGCTATCCAGTTTTTAGATAATTGAATGAATGTAACATCAACAGGAAGGGACAAACTGGGATTTAGACAATCTTCCACCTAGCTCAAAATTAGTATATATTACAAATGGTATCAAAGAACTCAATGGGACAATACTGAAAATTGCATTTAGGATCTTTCAGGTAGGCTGAAACACTTCCAGTAAATACTAAAGGGGCGCTCTGTTGCATGGAGTGGAATGAAATATGTATGCCTTCAACGGATTTTCCTAAAAAACTTATATTCTTCTTCACCTAAAATATATGGCCTGTAATAAAGAACACACAAGATAGTGTAAGCTGGGAATACTACTGAATGCCTTTTTATTACCAATAAAGTGATCAGGAAGCCTTGTCATCCCTCCTGAATTCACATCTTTTTGGGTAGACTCAGAGATGGGGGTGGTAAGAGGTCCACATCTTTCTTCCATCTATATTTAATAGTTGTTCTGAATGCTATCAATTTTTCAGACACATCTGACTCAGAGTTGCTTAAAGAGTAATCTAGTCTGCTTTCTATCTGCGATAGAAGCCTGCTGTTGCTTTGTACAGAAACTGAAAGCACTTCATAGCTTCTCATTGTGGTCTTTGTAAGCCATTATAGGCTACTTATTTTGTGTTTCTTTGATTATACTTTACTCATTTTTATAAGTTCAAAGTCTTTTATACATTTGACCTATTTGCACATCACACTGTAATACAAACTAAGATGCTGTTTGCTGTACAACTTGTTTCCTTAGTCATCTGAATATAAAGAAAAGTCTTTTACTTTGTAACTATGTGAACTTTGCAATCTGTGTTTTAAAAACAATAACTTCTTTAAAAAGAATATTTGAAAATAAAAATAATCACAATTTGTAGCTCAAAAAGCATGAATCCTGCCTCCAATTTTTGGCCAATCCTACCATGGCCCCGAATGCAGGATAAATTTAGTAATTGAAGTTCCTTAGTCCATAGCGTATGTAGTTGTTTCTCTGAGCATACTGGATGAATTTGGTATTAAAATACATGTAATGGTGGATTCCAAACAAATACAAAAAAAAAAGCCCAAATGCTAATGGATCATTATTTGGTACTTCAATGGAAAACTCCATTTGAAAAACAATTACTACAGACTGAAAAGCTAACAGAGAAGAGGAAAAGTGATTGGCTGGAAGGAAGAAAAAATTTTAATACAAAAATCAAGGGAAACTGATGGCCAATAAAAAGTTGTTTTACCCCTGGGGGAAAATTATATCCACATGAATCTGAATATGAATCAAAGAAACAGTAAAATTCAGGAATGTAGAATCCTGGGTGATTTTTAAATTTACTTGTCCAATTCAGAGATATATGCTAGTGAGATACTAAGGGAAAAAAAGTGGTGAAACAGTGATAAAAGGGAAAAAAAGTACATAGAAGATGAGGCTACTTGTGTTGGAAAGTCTAAAAGTCAATATTTAGACATGAAAATACATTACATAAAGACAGATCACACAATAAAGTCTCTTATACCACCATCATAATAGGCCTTTCTCAAGATGCCTTTTGTAAGAGTAATTTTCAAGAATGTATTGTAGGTGGAAGTCAGTTGTAAACATAATTCAGGGAATTATGAAGACAATAATATATCAACAAATATACCTGCATATTTGAGACCAAAAGTCTAATGGTGTTACTGTGAATGAAGTTTATTTTATTTCATTCTCATTATACAAGTGCTTCCTGTTCATCGTAGTAGTATTCGAAAATTATATATATATACATATATATAATCATACAAAAACAAACACTAAAAAATTGTCTATTCTTTTTTGGCTGAATAGTGGTCATACAGTAAATATTATGTCCTACTTCAACAGATGAAATATAAGGTGAGATAACATTTTTAAGGTAATTTTTTTATTGATTGATTACATTCATCCAAGAAAGTGTGTAAATCATAAATGTGTAATCAATTGATTTTCACAAAGCAAACATAGCCGTATAACTACCATCCTTATCAAGAAATAGAACATTCACTCACACTCCAAAAGCTGCTTCTTGTCCCTTCATGTTAGCACCACTCCTTCCCAAAGATAACTACTCTCCTGCAGCCTCACGTGGTAGATTGATGTTGCTTTCTTTTGAAATGTATGTAACTGAAATCACACAGCAGGCATTTTTGTTTTATTTCCTTCACTTAACATAGTTCATGAAATTCATCTGTATTCGTGCACGTATGCGTATTTTGGGCATTTTTATGGTTTAAAAGTATTCTATTATATAATTTAAATTCATTTATATATTCCTTCTAATGTTGACAAACACTTAGGTGGTTTCTTTTTGGAAGTGATCACAGTAGTATTGCTATAGCCATTCTTGTTCATGTCCTTTGGTGCACGTATGGATATATTTCGGTTGGAATAGAATTACTGAGGGCATACATTCTCTCTTGATAGATCCTGTCAGCCACTTGACCCAAGTGATTGTATGAATTTATAACTCAACCAGTGTGTGAAGTTCCAGATGCTCCAACTCTTTAATAGCACTTGTTATTTTCAGTTTTTTTTTAAATATGTATTTCTGATGAGGTTGTAAAAGTACGTTTGAAATTATTTTGGCTTGAAATTATTTTTATTTTTATTTTCATTTTCATTATGACTATTGGCTTAAGCACTTTTCCATATGTTAATTTGGAATTTTATATTGTATTTTTTGTGAAATAACTGTTACAGTCTGAAACATTTGCATGTTTGTCTTTTCCTCATTTACTTGTAGCAGGTGTTTATACATAAAAGTCCTTTGTATATATCCATTTGTGTAGATATTAATATATTGATAGTATCTTCACTCAATTTGTAGGATGCCTTTTCACTCTCTTCTCTCAAGGGTATATATAAACAAAAAATTCTTAATTTAAATAAAGTCCAATCTATCCATGTTTTCCTCTATAGTTAGTGCTTTTTGTTTCCTGTTCAATAGCTCTTTGCTTACCCCAAGGTCATAAAGATATTCTCTTATTATTAATTCCATAAATTTATTATATCAATTTGACCTTGCACATTTATACACCTTGACATATATATACACATACATGTCACATTGCAGGTGATGAATTAGCTCAATTTTTATTTGCTTGAAAATATCTTCATTTAGTCTTCATTTGAAGAATATTTTTCTGGATAAGTGTCTTTCTTTTTGTTTTTGGTTTCAACTCTTTAATGATGTCATTTCATTTTCTTCTGGCTTGCAATTATTTTGGTTTAAAAAAGTTCACTGTCAATATTGTTGTTTCTTTCAAGGGAATACATCCTTTTTTTCCTCTTATTATCCTTCCCTTTGTTTCATCCTTTCTTCCTTTCTACTTTTCATTTTTGTATATGTTTTTATGATATGCTTAAATGTGATTTAAATTTAGATTGTATTTATTCTTGTAGGTAGATCACACAGCTTCTTTAATTTGAGGCTTAATGTTTTCCATTAGTTTGAAAAGTCTTAATCAATATATTTTCAAACATTATTTCTATCTGCTGAACACCAATACACATATGATAGAAATTTTTATGATGTTTTACTTGGTTCTGACATTCATGTCTATATTTTTACTCTTTAGTCTCCCTGATTCAGTGTGGTTATATTCTCCTGATCTACAAATTAGCATGCTGTTAAACATTTTATTAACTTCTTAATTTCACTTAGGGTATTTGTTAGTTCTAATATTTCCATTTAATTCTTCTTTATGGATTCCATCTTTAGGCATAAGTTTCCGCCTTTCCATCTACTTTTAAAACATACCAATCAGTTTTCACTGTACATTTATCATTACAGCCATGAATACATTAACACCAGATTAAGAGTGTTTAGTACCTCCAGTATCTAAATAGCCTATGAATCTATTTTCTTTTTCTTTCCACCTGGACTTCCAGTTACTTGATCTTATCTCTTGGCATATCTTGTGAGTTTTAAAATTAAATTCCAGATATTATGCATTAAAAAGTATTTAGCCTTTGAGTGATTGATGCCAATTTTCCTTAGAGGTGATTATGTTTCTTTGAAAAGCAGTTAAATTAGTGGGAGATAACCTTAATCCAGACAGAGATCAGGATGTCATAGCCACCTCTCCCCTCAAAAAATGTTCTCTAGATAATGCTGTTTATTCATCTTAAAAATGTAATTAACATCTGACTTTTACACAGTTAACACATCCTGTCTCTACTACCAGCTAAAGAAAATGAAGTAGATTTGTCTGTTAAAATACTGTATCCTTTGGTTTCTTTGTATTTTTTAAATTACAAGTTGCCCTTATTAAACTTCACTTTTAAAAATTAGTTTATTAGTATGTTTTTGGAACTTCAGTTTCATAAACCTTTTAAAAATATATTGTTATGTTCATATAGCTAAGAAATCCATTACCTTTTAAAATCCTCCAAAAAAAACACGTTTTTGTGAATAATACCATTGCCAGCTGCTATCCCCCAATGCAGCTTGTTGTTATGTGATCTTAATACAGGTGGTTAAAAAGTGATCTTTGTTTTTGTTCTCTTCTCCCTCTTTAGAACATAGTTTTATACTAACTTAATAAAATAACTGGTTATAAGGACTTACTATACATATAGAATTAGCCTATTTTAGAAATTTGTGATGGTGTTGAAAAGGAAACAAACTCATCTTTTAATAATATCTGTAGTCCATGTGATTCATTGAAGTTATTAGTTCTAACATTTATAATATAAAAATGCTAGTCTTTCTACTATGACGTTTATGTAAAAAGTTTATTTAAATCACTGTTATTTTGAATCTCTATGACTCACAACTAAATCAAACTGATGAGTGGTGAAGGAATTCCTAAGCAGAATAATGACCCCCCCACCAAAGATGCTCAAACCCTAACCCCCAGAACCTATGAATATGTTTCCTTCTGTGGCAAAAGGGAATTAAGGTTACAAGTGCAATTAATGTTTCTTATCAGACAACCATGTGATGGTAGATTATCCTGGATTATCCAGATGGGTCCAATGTGACCACGTGAGCCCTTAGAAGAGGAACAATAGGTCAGAAGGGTAGTTCTGAGAAAAGCAGCTGAGGAGTTGGCCCACCATTGTTGGCTTTGAAAACAGGGGAAGGGGCTATGAGACAAGAAATGAGGGCCGCCTTAGAAGGTGGAAAAAGCAAGGACATAATTTTCTCTTGGAACATCAGGAAAGGAATCCAGACCTGCCAACACTCACTCTGGCGAAACTTGTGTTGAACTTCTGACCTTCAGGGCTATAGGGTCTGTGAGTTTTTTTAAAGCCACTTAGTTTGTGGCACTACGTATGACACCCAACATTGCTTGCTCACCTTGAAGCCTGTCACTGATGCTTGAAACACCCAAATAAAACCTAAATTAAAATATAGAAATCTTAAAAATTACTAGAAGCCTTAGCTGCAGGTTTTCTTATTTACCTAATATTTTTGAAGAGACAACGTAGTGGTTATCAACATATCACAATGCTATGTTTCTCTTCCTCATTCTCCTTACTGAGCTGCTCAGACCCAGGCTACTAAGCAGGTGACCCATCTTTTCATACAGACAGCCTCAGAAGGGAATTCTTGCCTCCCTACTGATTTCTGTTTTAATTTCTTGCTCATGTGTAAGACCCTGAAAATGTTAGCACATACCTTAAATGTGAGACAATAGTGATCTAAGCTGCTTCCTTTATTTTTGTAAGTTTTTTAATAAAAAAAATAATGCTGCTGCTACTATGCAAAGCCAATGATGCAATTGTTTAAAAACATTCATTCATCACCCAAATTGTCAGCTGAGGTCTTATCACAGAATCTTACTACCCTTAAGATGTGAATGAGAAAGAACACAGTATGATTTTTAAAATTCAGTTTCAGTTTACCACTTGGCATTGAGAAAATACAACTGTTTATTTGTAAACAGAAAACAGGCATCAACAGGTTGAATATGTATGATTTTACTTTACAGCAAATACATTTTAATCACTTTTTTATGGAATAAGACAATAACATCTTTTAGATAGAGTCTTTCTTCAGGACTGTTTAATTTCTACAACCAAGAGGACAATTTTAGTCTTTGGCACAGGAAAATGCCATTAATTCCTATATTGCTGCAAAGAGCTAGTTAAAATAATTGATTTTTTTTTTTAGATATCTCAAGGAATTCTTCATTTAAGAGGAAAGGGGAAAAAAAGCTATATTACCAAGTGCTATTTCAGCTTCTGTAAATCTCTGAAGCCCATGCTTATCATAAAGAGGTATACCCCCTTGGGAAAATAATCTTTTTGACTTTCAGTGAGATGAATGTCTTAAATAGTCTTCTGAAATGAGAGAAAAAGACAGCACATGTATCCCTGGCTTATGAGTTTCTATAAAAGTCATTATTCTTAATATCTGCACATAAACACTATGCCCCTGGATTCAGTGTCTCTGTAGCCACATCTCAGATCAATATTTCAGCTTTAAATAAAATGTGAAAATCTTTACGGATGTTTTATTAGTTTGGGAAACCATGTAGTGAACTAGCAGTGAGATAGTCTACTGCTTTGCATGGTCATTAGAATAATTGTTAAATAAGTGGCAAGTCAATGAACAGATGTTATTAATCTGCCCAATGCACAGATGGCTCTAAGAATGTCAACCTTTTGAAGATTTAAATCACAGACTGCCACATTCTGGTTTAGCTCATTTTATTTCTAAAAATAAATTTTATACACATTTAATGTTATGTTCATTATGGAAAATACAGAAGAGCAGTAGAAGGCAGATTTTTAAAATGATATCTGAAATTGAATTTGTAGTGCTAATTTGGGTAATGAGGATTTACAGAATACAATATGCAATATCTTTTGTCATTTTAGGATTCACAATATATTTTATAATAAGACATTTTTAATATTTCTTGAAAATGTCTCAAATGGTCAGGTGTTTTTTTAAACATTCTTTCCCAATGTATCATCTATTTTGGTCTCAATGCCTAGAAATAATTTGATATAAACTGAACTCCTAACTAGGGTGTCACTATGAAAATTATAAGATGATATATTAAATAAGACAATTCCAACATGATAATGTACAGTCAAGATGTAGCACACATTCTGGAATATTGTAAACCCTAAAAACTTTGTTCTTTTACTTAGATTTTGAATTCTAGTTAAAGTGCAACTTTTGTGCTGTCTCAGAATTTCAGCAGGGGTCACAAAGACAAGAAGAAAGTATTAAATACCCACTAATTTGACAGTGAGGTACCAGGCCAGCTGTGCAGAGTTTACTGAAGGGTAACCGAAAAAGACAGATGGACTAACATTTGTCTGTGAGTTGATCTAAGCCAATATGAAGGGAAATACAAAGACCAGTAGAGAAAGATCATGAAAATGGATTTCTGTGGGAAGAGCTGTACATTTCTCCTCTCATCTCCACATCTCAAGCCAAGTAAGACTTAATAAACTCTGCTCACGCACACAGAGCATAGCCATGATTACTACCAGGAGGGAGACTAGCCTGGAGCAAGGAAGGGAGAGACCCTTTGAATTTGATATGGTTCCTGTGATTTGGGGGCACAGGAGCGGGTGTTGACCCACACTTGGAGAAGTATATGCCAAGAGGCGGTGCTGTGTCTAGCCAGCCTGACTGATGGAAAAGCAGAGGCTCTGATGGGGGGAACTTCTATTTTCACTGACCACATGCCAGTGTTTCATACGTATTTCCAGAGGCCTCATGGAACTCTAGAAGTTATCTAGCCTTGAATTATTTGGAAATGGTCCCTCCCAAAAGGCTTCCTGACTGAGGAAAAATGATCCAGGCTGAAAAAGGCAGGAGCTCACTGCCCAACCCAGATGGAGCAGACAAAGATGGAAAGGGCAAGAGCTGTGAGCTGCCAGCTGGGAATTGTGTTATTGCTGTAGACAACAGTGCTGAGGAAGATCTACAGCAAGGAAGGGGGGAATTCGGGCCCACCATTCCTCCAAAAAGAGAAAGAGCCAGCACTGTGGCATTAGCCACACCATTCCAGGTTATAACATTCTGTTCTACTCCCTCTGTTCTTTCTTTGCTACAACGTGAGGAGCCAGAGATGGCAGAGCAGGTAGGAGAAGAGGAAGAAGAGGCGGAGATGAGTAAATAGATAAACAGCAAAGAAAGCGAGCTTGCCTCTTTCTCTAGTGCAGATTTCTGAGCCTTATCAGCTTCTGTCTGGGGCTCAAAGACTAGACTTTAATTCTTGAATACGAAGCTGTGTATTAAACTTGAAAATGAACAGAAAAAATTCAAGAAACTTACAAACTTTCACCTAGAGACAGGGAAAATTTGACATAGTAGGATTAAGAGAATTGCAGTAAAGGGGAAAAACAATCAACAATACTGCTTTCTATTTGTACCTGGCAGAGCTAAGCATTAAACTCACCACATTACATTTATAAAATTTAGAGATATTTGGAAGGAATGCAGTAACTGCCACTCAGTTGCTACTTGACACAGGAATTTTTTATCTTAATTTCAGTTCCCTCAGAGGAAGACCTGAGACAAGGATTAGATAGAATCCAGGTAACATATTTTGGAGGTATTCCAGAAAACATCAGTGAGGGCTTGGGGGGCGGTTAGGAAGTATGAGAGACAAAGGCAGGCAGCCAGTAAAACACTCATTTTCAAGCAAATTTACACTGTTGGTTACTAGAGCTTAATCCTGCTGAGAGAACTCTGGAAGCCATTGTAAGACACATGCTTTAGAGTTTTCCCTTCAAGGCCAAGGGGAGCTAGGGTGTTCCTACACCAAGTGCCACCAGTTCTTGTTAAAGAGCTACACTCAGAGATACTCATTATCTGGCATTGCCAGTCTGCAGTGTAGATGGCACAGGGACGCCACCAGCCAGGGCAAATACTCAGGCAAAGAACACATGTGCTGGCAAGAGTCTGCACTGAAGTAAGGCACGAACATATGAACAGGGCACTGACAGAGGTAAGTAGTACAATGGATTATTTATTTAGATGAAGGGGTAATACACAGATGATTGAATATTTTTCATTGGGAAATTTTAAGATGGAATTCAGTTCTGTCTTGGTGAACTTTATCTGTACTGTGTCTAAAGCAAGATTATGAAAATAGAAAACAGGTAACTCCTATAGTTTTCTACTGGAGTTATTAAATGTAAGTTACAGAGGGGAGAAGCTTTTATTTGAACCTGAGGTTAGATTTTTAAGCTTTAAAAGTATGTTTCATTAGAAATGTTTTAAAGGAGGAAAAAGCTCCCTTTTGAGTAAGAATAGAATTTTTTTCGACACTTAATAGCCAGTGGGTCTTAACTTAGGTCTTTCTAATTCTTGTATACATGATAAAAATGAGTTAAACAAATGTGCCATTCAAAATTAAAATATCATAGAATGCTCACTAATGCAATTTTTTAAATGATTATTTCTGTAACTACTATTTTAAATCATCTATTGAATAATTGCCCATTAAAGACATAAACATATTTAGAAAGCATATAAACATTTAATAATGACTTACTAATTTCCATTAAGTGTTCCTGTATATTAGGCACAAGCAATACAGTGGGGAACAAGATAGCAGACGGGATTCCTGCAGTTAGTGGAGGCAGATACAAAAAGCAAGCAAATAAATTATCTAACTTCATATAGTTACTTAATAAATATGCAAATACAAACTGAAAAATTGTTATAAAAGAAATCTCCATCTTACATAATTGACTGTAAGCCCTCTCTTTGCTCTGGAGGGCAGCACTCTCTGTATATCCCAAGGCCGTTTGCTGACCAAACAGCTTGTAAAGATAGTCTAAATCAAAGCAAAGTATGTGCCTCACTTGCAGGATTTGTGCAGAAATACAAAAGACTCACAGAGACTGGCTCCCAAATCACTTTGGAAATAAGATTAGCAGTTTCTTATAAAACTAAAATCAAACCTTCCATGCCCTATTAATTCCCACCTATTGGGCCATGAGAATGAAAGCATATGTTGACAAAAAGACTTGTATAAGTTAGAGCGGTTTAATCTCTAATAGCAATAATAGAAATTAGCCTAGATATGCATCAGAAAAACAATGTAAAAACTAGTTTTGATATAGCCATATAATGGAATACTTCTTCACAGAAAAAAATGCGTAACTTACTGATATAAGTAACAAATGAATGAAACTAGAAGACATTATGCTGAGTAAATCACACCTTATGCAAAAGAAGTTATGCCTGATGATTCCATCTTTATGATATCCTAGAACAGGCAAAATTATGCTGGAAAGAATCAGAACAGTCATTGTCTCATCTGGGACACCCGGTCAGTACTTCACTAAGATGTCCTATTTCATAAATATCTAACATGTCATTAAGGGTAATATAAAATTGAAAATAAGTTTGATTTCTTATTATATAAAACAGAACTCAATAGGAAAAATGAAAAACATTTTTCACTTGGACAATTTATGCAAACCATGCACATTTAGGCTCTTTCTCTTTTTAAAAGGTGTATTATTCTTACCTTGTAACACCTGTAAGCAAAAAGTTCACCTAATTTCACCAGCTGGCAGTGTCCAACATGTTTTCTGTACTCAATAAATCTTCATTTACTAATTATTATATGTCTTTACAGGATTCTGCCTATGATCGTGTGAGACCTATAAGGCATTAAATAGCTTTGTTTTCAATAAAAATGAAAATATGATTACAATTTTTAAACAGAAAATTCTGCAGAGGTTTTACTCACACTGTGGTTTAATTTTTTATACTTTATTAAAAGCAAAATGTTAAGAGAAGCATAGTCTGTGTAGAGGCAAAATGCCTCTCTGTCCCCAGCCTAATTCTCAGCCAGGCCCATCACAATTCGAAAGGCAATTTATGTTCACACATGGTTATTTATTCTAACGATATCATAATATCCAATATTTAGTATCCTGATTCTCTCAGTCTCTCTCTCTCTTTTGAATGGGCCCATGGCTTCATGAATTTACACATATATGGCTAATAGTTTAATAACAGCGTAGCATGTACTGACTGCAACTCATTTCAGAAGTAGTTCTTTTAGTTTCATCAAAAGCATCATACTCAGGCCCAAGCCAGTGTCTGATGGCTACCATGCAATTCAGAGCATCAGTATTTGGCGTTCAAAATCCTTAAATTTAGAAGACAAAGTGAAATGAATCTTTTTGCCCACCTAAAATCCCCAGGCCTTACCAGTCTTGCTTACAAATGAGGTCTTCTCGGCATTTGTGCTGGTTAAGCTGGTTAAGCCTGTACCTGTTACCATAGTACATCCATTCCCCTTGCAAACTCTTTCTACGCCCTTTAATGAGACTCTCCAGAGTTGTTGTGTGCTCTCTCCTGTGCTCAAGAACCTGTGGTGATTGTCATTTTTTAAGACATTAGAAGTGTTTTATATTTAACCTTTATTTAGACTTACAAATCCATAAGAACAGCAATCAGAGTCCTTGGAAAGTTTACATCTTTTATCAGTATTTAAAAAAAAACTCCTGGAGTCTCAGGCTTCTTCTTGTGACATGGAAATGACTTCTGGGACATAGAAGTGCATAGCTTAAGAATTAGTATTCATGAAGCTAAGCGTGGCACAGTGCTGAGAATTCTTAGTGAATTTCAAGGTAGAAGTAACATCGGTACTGGTAGAGTTTATTTAATTCATTCATTCATTCATTCATTCATTCAATAAACACTATGCTTATCCTACACCCTGAGCTTTGTACTAGCACTTCTGCTTTTATTATGACTAACGACAACTTAGTATTCCTTCTTCACATTTTAACCAAGACTTAAAAACACACAAATTTTCATAACATCCAGGTTTTTTTTTGAAGGAATGAAATAATGACATTCGTTTGAGTTGTTGGAGTTAATGTAAAACACTGAGTGCCAGAACAGTCTTTCAAACTTGATAAGGTATTAGAAAATGAATTTCAATTTCTGAAAATTTCTCATTGTTCAAAATCTAAACTCAAAGTGTATCATCATAGGATTTCTGACTCATGAACTATCATTTATTCTGGTTGATGTGAAGATAGATTCCCTAACAGCAGCACTTGTCCCTTACATACATAGCCAGGAGGGATTTATTTGTATAAGAAAAACTTCTGTTGATTTGATTTTAGTTAGTTCCACATGTATCAATAAACCCCTAAAACCGGCATGTTATTATTTTTCCTTACTTGTACCTATAGGACATGATTCCAGGGGCTCCTCTATAAACAGTCTGCTTTTATTTCTTTACTTTCTTTCAAAAATATGGGTCTAGAATATATGACATAGGTGGAGATGTGTCTGAGGTGGACAGGCAGTGTCCAGGAATGTCTTGAAGTTCCTAGAGCTCCAGTGAAAATATTTTGAAAAACCCTTTCTAAGGAAAACATATTGCATTATTTTACCTCCCACTGCTTCGAAGAGTAGACCTGTACTTTATTTTCCTTGTGCTGCCCCCATCTCTTCATGGCATTAATACTTTCCCCTTTGTTCTACCTATTCACAGATGGGTAAATAGTTATCTATTTACCAAGTTCATACATTGAAAAGATTCAAGCTATTTATGAGATCCCTTACCTTTTCATATTGAAGAATGATATATATTGAGGATTTAGTTTCTACTCAGTATGAAAATGTCTTCATTCCTCAGATAATTATATTATTCTCTGGACTATTTCTGGTTCTACTTAGTTTTATTTTATAACATTTGTCATTAATGCACTTCCCCCATAGCATAGGGTCTGATGCAGTCTAACTGTACCATTTAAGAAGCACTGTAAGTTAATCTGGTAATAAAAATAAAGAAGAAAGGAAAAATATACATGTTTTTAAGCTTTAATAAAAGTACTAGTGTTAACCAGATTTGCCTTTCTTTCCATGCTGCTTGTAACATTTACTTAAAAGTACTCCTAAAATGTGCAGACAGAACCTGGGAGGAGTTAGGCACTAGAGTTCTAGAGACTAAAGGACAAATGTGGTACCCCAGCCCCACGCTTCTCTCACTGCATGGATTTGGGCCCCTTCCTCCGCCTTTTCAGGCCTCAGTTTTCTCTTTCATTTTCTTGATGGGGGATTAAATAAACTCAGTGTAGGGGTTACCCTCAGTCAGAGTTAGCTCCCTTGAAGCTTTTGGAGTTTAAATGTCAGGGCTCTTCATTCAGAAGTACCCAAGCCCTGGGAGAAGAGCCTTTTGTATTAGTGACCGTCTCATGCTAAGTGGTGTTGGAATGGCCATGGTCATATTATTTTTGAAATTTTGTATATGCCTTTTTAAAAGGACCCTTACATTTTATAGATTTCAGACCCCCACAAAATCTCTGTCCTTTCATAAGGTAATAGTTCAATAAAAATTATTCCTATGTACTGTTAGAAAACTTATCCAAAATAATAGATGAATTTTTCTCCCTTCCTTCCCTCTTCCTTCTTTCCACCCTTCCCTCCTGTACATAATTGAAAGACCTAATTTTATTGCTCTTAGAGGCTAAGTTCCATTATTAGCTATGACGCTCAACTTTTCCATTTTCTTTCAAAGAACAAGGGACGTGAGGGTGAAAACAGGCAACATTTTGGGGTCAATAAGACAGATAATGTTCAATTTCAAACTTCACTGACTCCAGCATGATTGCAACTTTGTAAAGAATGTTGAACTGACGCAACCAGTTTCTGCTTTCCCTGACCAAGTTTCCCTGACCTTTTACCTGAATGACAAATGAGGAGAATGAATTGATAAATAAATTGGCCTGAATTAATATCCTGCATTACTAAATCTTGACTCTCTAGGAATTTTCAACACCACTCCCTTGCCCAGCACATTAAAGAGGAATTCCATTTCTCATGTCTCTATGTTCATATTATACAAGAGTTTATATAAACCCAACTGATGTGAGAAAATAAAGTTGTGCTTCTAAGGGAGAGTTACTGTTGGTGCACTGAAGAAAGGTAAGACATGCCTAGAGGGGAAGACAGAGGAATGGAACGGACATTGCACTGATAAGGACATAGAACAATTTAAAATAAGAAAATGCAGATCTTTTAGGGCCCAAGTTGAGATAGAGGAACTAAAAAACACCACCCCAGGTTTTAAAACTGTGACAGTACACTTAGAAGAGTTAGAAACTGAAAAAAGTAAACAAGTAATAATTATGGTATAATAAATACTTTGTTTTAACATCTACAAATTTGTTAATAAGTATCATATCATCACCTGATTTCCTTTATTGCTGATCTTACATATAATCAGAATACAAAATTCTCACTTATCTAGAAAATATACACTTTTCTCTGATGCATGGGTTAGAATCATAATTCCACTATTTACTTACTAGCTGTGTCATGTATAAACTACTTAAAACTACCTAAGATGTCCTCATATGAAAACTAGTAGTGATAGTATAACTTATATCCTAGACTTTTTATTAATATCAAATGGGATAATACATGGAAAGCCTTAGCTCAGTGTCTGGCACCATAGATTAAGTGATATATATACATATACACACACACACATATATATATATATATATATATATATATATATAAATTATATATATGGTATATGAAATAATATTAATATATATTACTATATTACTCAATATATGTATTTATAATATATATAAATAACATATACATAGTAAAATTTTAATCTTGCTCTATTAAATTTTATGACTCACTCATTAAAGAAATGTTTCAGGTAACAAACATTGCCATAACAAAATAGACAGTATACATTGTTGAAAATTTAGTGGTATACCACTGAAGATTTCTGGCACAGTGGTTTAAATGACGGTGCAAATTCAGGGCTTTGGCTAAAAAACAACTAATTAACACTGTCATATTTACATTTATCTCTAGGATATATGCTTAGATGACTACGTAAATGTATTTCATGTTGCCATATATGATCATATGACCATATTTTTTGCTGCCAAAATCCAGCTGCAGGCATAATGATGTTAATGCCTGTTTAATTATGAAGTACTTAAAAGTGTTTCTGCTAATACCCATGCATGAAAAATAAAATTGCTTAATACTGATGTATTTATAATTACTTTGATAGAGGACTGATTTTAGAGCAAATTGTTTACTTCCATTAACTTCTGCTATAGTCACGCACTGGCATTGTTTGTCCCCTAACTCGTCTTGGCTAAGGATCTGTTGTCAGCATCTAAGAACTCAGCCTCAGAGAAAGTGCTTGGATAACCTTCTCTGTGAAAATTGGTCACAAGCCAAAGTTTAACATATTCCAGTTACTCAGTGTTATAGATATAAGGAGAGGAAAAATTATGATGTTTGTGTCAGTGGTTCTATGACATCCCAAACACAGCACTGACATAGTAAATTCTTTTGAGAGAATGTTTACGATTATTTTTAAACTCAAGCACCGATTAAACAAAATTTTCTGTCCTCTAAAAACACAGAAAAGATTTGTATTTATTCAGAAAAAAAAATATGTAAAAGAAACTTGGCTTCAAAATAACCCTCAAGGATAGATGGCTTGAATAAGATAAATCTCTATTTAACATTTTTAATTAAATTAACAGGCAATTAATCCATGGATTTATTATATTTTTAGTCTGAAAAATTTTATCCAGTTTTCAACCCAACATTGCACATATATTAAGACAAAGTCAACACTTTGAAGTTAGATGAAAATGTGTCTGTATAAAAATAAAGAAAGGCATCCAAGATTTGATGTAAAGTGCACTAGAATAAATCTTTTAGCTTTTTGGAGAATCCCAAGGTAATGGTTTCCTCCCCAACCTGATCTTAATGTCTCAGTTCAACAGCTATTTAAGCGGAACCATAGGCCCTTATCTCAGCTTTCCAGATGGGCCCTTAAGGTGCTTCTCTGACCCTAGAAAGGGTAATTACTTAACTTTTGAGTGAGGATGGTTCATATGGCAACAAGAAGTTGAAAAGAATAATTTAAGAAGGAATAATAGGATCTGGATTTTAATAATTCATAAGATTCCTTAACAGACAAGATTTTAATTATATCTTTATCAGCTGTCCTTTTCATATTCAAGTGCCTCACAACAATAAATAGCCTAACGTTTTTAACTCCAACATACTATGGACACATTATTTGAAAATGCATTTCATGCTCTTCTTGCTAAAATTATGTAAACCAAATGGATCCTCACATTGTAGAATAATATTAAAATAGAAACTTTTTGACGTTTCTTTTTTAATAAAACCAAATGACTGAATTAGTTGTTCATGTCTATTCTATTAGTACACAAAAAGACCTAAGAATCAAAATTTTACAATTTGCTATGACTAGATCACCCACAACAGTACACTGTTGACTAATTTTTGTACAAACTGTTTCCCAAATATTTGCATTGTAAATGTATTCCATATGTTAAAAATAAAAGGAAAATAAAGCCTAAATAGAGTCATTTGTCCCAATAAGCCAACACTTAATTACAGTTTCAATCTACTCCAAAAATGTGCCTTTTAACAGTCAGTCAGCAATTTTCTGGTCAGCACCTTTGAGCTACTCTGAATGATCTTCTCCACTTGCTCAAAAAATTAGGTAATCTGTGTGATAAGAGCCCCACTTTTCTCCCTAAGGAAAGGTGTCCTCGCCTGGAACAATCCTTTCTTTTCTTTTGCTAATAATGTCTTGCCTCACCCTCCTTTTTATAAAAACCTTCCATTTTGTTCAACCCCTGGGAGTATCTCTGTTTGCTAGTTGGGACGCTGCCCAATTCATGAATCATTTAATAAAGCCAATTAGATCTTCAAGTTTACTTGGCTGAATTTTGTTTTTTAGTAAGTCTAAAAATCTTCCATTTTAATTGTTGCTTTGGCAATGCAGATTATATTTGAAGTAGATGCATGAGATTTACTCTATTTCCTTTTATCCATACCTTGGAGGAAGACGTGAGACATGATTGGCATTGGCACTTTAGATCTTGTATTGGGATGTTAGGGTTAGGACTGTGTTTTAATTCACTTAAATTTTAGTGTTTCTCAGAGTACACAGGATATAATATATGTACTCAATAAATATCTTCTACTAGATAACTAAAACTGAAATTCATGTCCCCAAAACAAGCTCCATAATTATGTTAGAATAGTCCTCATTATGCTAAAACACTTAACTGAAATATGAAATCAATCCATTCTATGTTTTCCTTTTACTTTGTGAACTCTTAGCCCTTTTAATTTGATTTCATGCTAATCACCAGACTGGGTTTGTTGATATGTATGAGATATTATATCTTTTAGGAATATGTGGCTACAAGGAACAGGAAACCTAGTTCAAATTATCTTGAACAATGAGAACATTATCATCATCGCCATCATTTATCTCATTGAAAAGAAGAGCAGAAGTAAGGCTGGCTGTGGCGCTGGTTTGATCTGAAGTTTACTGATGTCAAGAATCCAGATCTTTTTTCTCTCTCTCTCCACTTTTTCATCTTAATGTGCTAAATATTTTCCCTTCACTCTTCTAAGAGTTACAAAATGACCATGGCAGTTCTAGGTATCATTTTTCAGGACAACAATTTCCAAAGGAAAAAGAGAGTTTGACTTCTATTCATATTTTTGAAGAATAAATGTATCTTCAAAGATCCCAAGGAAAGTTTTTCTCCTATCTCATTGACCACACCTGGTCATGCCCAATTCTAAACCAGTCACATTAAGGGAAATGAGACTGCCATGAGTGGCCTACTTGGATTAGGATCTTTCCTCTTGATTTCTGAGCTGCCAATCCTTACAAAACCATGGCTTCGTGATAAGTGGATGATTTAGGAAGCAGAAATGAGCAATGATTATTGTGCAAAACATGATGTTGATAGAAAGATATACTTTCAAATCTACTTAATACTGAGTTTATCCAATTCAGCCATATACTTAGATTTATTTTGTGGTCATTCCTACATCTCCATCCTATGAGAGATAGGCTCTGAAAAATTTAATTGTAAATAATAGTTAACCTCAGTCCCATTTTCCTTACCTGTGACTGGTTTAGAATTGGGCATGGACTCCAACTGTGACAAAAATGATACAGAAGAAAAATTTTCCTTGGCGTTCCTTGAAAAATACATACGTTATTCTTCAAAAATATGACTAAAAGTCAAACTCTCTTTTTTCTTTGGAGATTGTTGTCCTGAAAAATGATACCTAGAACTGTCATCGCCATTTTGTAACTCTTAGGAGAATGAATATGAAGGGAAAGAAAACATTTAGCACATTAAGAAGGACAGAGTAGAGAGAAAAAAGTCTAGATTCTTGACATTAATAACTATAGTTGATACTACAGTCACAGATATTATGATGTTTCGTTGTCTTTAAACATTTGGTTGAAAATTTGTTTTAGTCTTATGAATTTGCTTTGGCTCATCTAAATCTTGAAATTCCATCTCCCTTCAATTACTTTTACTTTTCACCTAATGTTATCTACCACTATTTATACTGACCTCAATCTATATTCCTATAGAAGATTGATAATACAGTTGCTGAACCAAGTTTCATTATTAAGCTTAAATGTAAGATTGTTTTCTAAAATATCAGGAAAATATGTAGAAAGTTATAAATTTTAAGAATTCTTCCATTTAAAAAATTATGTTATAATGCAAAATGATTGAAAAACCTCTGAAATAATAGCTTATATTTAGTTCGGTAGATTACTTTTTTCATGATGGAAGTATGTTTATGTCTGTAATTTTATGTAATACTATATATTTCAAGTTTGCACCATTATAATTTATCTACCTTCTATGGTTTTCCACAAAAAAGCAATAATTAGAAAACTGAGTCCTTTAGAGGATCACATGGCTACAGGAAATAGAGTCAGCTTAATGGATAGGGTTCTGCTCTCCCAAACAACCTTAGGACACAATCAAACCAAAAACAAAGGATAAATAAAAATAGAAAAATGAAGCTTATTAGGAACTGTTCCTAGTATTTCCTTATTTGGTTTAGGTTCTGGAATTCCTATTAAGGCAAATTGAAGTACTTCCTTAAAGCAGTGTCTGGTTTAGTGGGTAACAACATTGAATTCCTACTTATATTGTCATTCTAGAAACATTAATACAGGAAAAAGTAAAGCACCTTTATGAATCACAATAATAAACCAACTTTTTCCAGTATGAAAAAACTAAAAAGAAAAACAGAAGAAAAAGATAGAGGGGGAGGAAAAGGAGAAACATTATTAAAGGAAGGGTTCTATTTGATATTTATCTTTTAAAAAGTGGACTATTGCTAAAGAGAAATTTTATTCACTATTGCTCAGTTGCCTAGACTATTTATACTAAGTGAGGAGCTAAAGAAAAAAAAGATGCCACATACCTGATCACGTGGCTGTTTCACTACTGGCCTCAGGATTCTGCATGTTCAGCCCAAATGGAGGCAGATTCCCTGAGTTCTTCCACTGCATTACCAGTCGTCCTGTCACTAATAGTAACAACACAGTAAAGTGTGAGATGCAGACATGATCCAAACACTCACCAGATTTTCTGATGCCTTTCTGTGTCATGCATTCAAAGGAAAGAACGTTTTGGAGCAGAGCCGTTTTCAGTATTGCCTGCTGCTATCACCATCGCTGTTTAGTGTCAGTGGAGGAAAGCTGTTGTCAGACGTAGGGGCTGAAGTGAAAATAATTACTTCCCTGCAAAACTATGTCCTTTTGCCCCAAAGGAAGGTATCTTGCCTAGCTTTCTTTTGGAAAGCATGTATTTCAAAGCCATTTCCCTTTCATTCATTCAGTAATCCTAAGTACTTGAAGTGAAATTTTCAAATATGGTAATAAAACAAATATTCTTGTCTTTTAAATTTTTCACCCCTGACGACTAGATTTTTAGAGACTGAATGTTGATTGAAGTCTTGTTTTCTCTTTGGGTTTTAGTTTCTTTCTTTTTCCTTG
The DNA here is from genome assembly GCA_032199065.1 of Smutsia gigantea. NCBI lineage: Eukaryota > Metazoa > Chordata > Mammalia > Pholidota > Manidae > Smutsia > Smutsia gigantea. Next base: position 135,918 of record JAVSCE010010472.1, read on the forward strand.
AAAGCTCCTCTATGGATGATTTTCCTTTGTCTTTTTATTTTCCTGCTTCAAGTTAGTAGATATGAGATACCTTAAAAAGAGAAACTTGGGAAAAAGTGACAGAACAGTGACAAACAGTAATTGCAGCAAATCTTAACAAAGAAAAAATAAGTGCATTTAAAAATCTGAAGTTCCTTACAATAAATGGATATTATGTAATATACACATTTTGCATTTTAGAAGCACAGAAGATAAAACATTTACAAAAGATGATGACATATTCAAAAAATAATATATTAAATAAATAATAAAAGAATAAAAGATAAAGTGTACTAAATGCAAAACCATATAGAAACATTACAAATGAGGAAGGAAGAGAATCAAAATAGCTTTTGAGATAACTGAAGTCTGAAACGCTTTTGTCAATTACCTTGACACAGAATATAAAACCATGATTCGAGGTTATTTGAATAATTGACTTTGTTCTCCAATTTTCTTAGAAATTATGACTATAGATGGAATTGAAGCATGGATCAAGTGCTATATCCACTTTAATGAATAAAATAGCCTCACATTTCCAAAACAGGACTCAAAGAAAGAGAAAAGAAGTTAAAACTCTTACTTCTAGCATGAAAATGGGCATGATTATAGTGTTATGGTTCTTCCATTTCCATTCTTTCACCTTCTACTTATTTCCATTCACTCTTCCACCACCCAATGCACTGGATAAGAAAAAAGAACTGTGGGCAAAAATAGAAGACAAAATATTTACAACAATTTAGAATGAAATGGATGTTAAAATATCTCAAAGATTACAAAGATTTTTCTCTTGCCTTTCTACCCTAAAATGGAAAACGTGGCCTCTTTGAGAAAAAAGAAAATATTGTTGTCATACTTTCAATACTACACACAACTTGAATAAAATTTCCCTACATATTGATGGATATTTGCTGTGTGGGGAAGATGACCAGTGTGTACTAGATGAGCTAGTGAGGCTGATATACCAAACCCTAAGTAAAGTTGCTCAAATATTCCCCTTCAAATTTTAGTACTTGAGAGAGCTAAATAAGTACCATTTCTAAATCTTTCCTGCCTGAACTCTGAATCAAATGTGAAAGAATACAAGAAAGTCCTTAGATAAAAAAGAAAAATACTACTTTTTCTTCTCATTGAGACTGGGTCACAGGACACAGCTGAGTGTGACAGCCAAACCAGGCTCACTAACTCTTTGTGCCCTACTGTTGGAATTACCTACTTGAAAAATGTTTGCAATTAGAGGCACACTACCTAGTCATTGCTTTCCACTGGTTGATGGGGACAGAGAAGGAGGAAAAGATCTATCTCCTAAGGCTTAAGACATTAGGTAGACTGATTCCATCCATGATATTGTTCTTTATAATTATAAATAAATATTTAGCCTTCGACTCTGTTCTTGACACAGCTCCTAAAACCCTTGGAATTTCCTAAGTGATGAGAGGAATAAGGTCTCTCTTATTATGTTACTGAGGTAACTTTAGGCCCACTTAGGTGGACTCCACCTAACAATGGGGGCTGGCTTCCCAGAGGATCATGTGATTAGAAAGTTGAAACTTTCTTTCCCAAGCTCTGAATACCAGGTAGGGGAGAGGAACTGGAGGTAGAATCAGTCACCAATGATTTAATCAATCATGCCTATTTAATGAGGCTGCCATTAAAACCCCAGAATGACAGGATTCAGGGAGCTTCTAGATTGGTGAACAGGTCTCAGTTCCAAGCAGAGTGTCATGCTCCAAGAGGGCGTGGGAGTTCCGTGCCCTTTTACCCATACTTGCCCTATGCATCTCTTCCATTAGAATGTTCATCTATATCCTTTATCGTACCCTGTAATGAACTGGTAAGTGTGTTTCCCTTAATTCTGTGAGCTGCTCTAACAAAGTAATCAAACTCAAGGAGGTGATTGAACCTATAATCTACAGCCAGTTGGTCAGAAGCACAGGGAATAACCTGGGCTTGTGACCAACACCTGAAGTATTTGTCTGTAGGGGGCTATCTTGCGGGACTGAGCTCTTACCCTGTGGGATCTGATGCTATCTCCAGGTAGATAGTGTCAGGATTGAGTTAAATTATAGGAAACCCAGCTGGTGTTGCAGACAATTGCTTTGTGTGGGGAAAACCGCCACACATTTGGTGACCAGAAGTGTCTGTGGTAAAGTATTCTGTGTAAGTAATAAAGGAGACACAATAGAAAGAAACAGACAGTAGGGAAAACTGGGTTTTTCCCTACACAAAGAATGAAGAAACTGCAGGTTTCTCCTTCACACCATCCAAATGAGAAAAAGGGATCAATGGTGGTTGCTCATTTTGTATCTTTTTTGGGAGGAGGGTGAAGGAGTGTACAGGAGCTCAAACTTCAAGAAAACCAGAAAAAAGGAGAGCTGAAACCAATTCCTAGTGGAATATTACAAGAGAGATATTACAAAAGAGAAACAAGCTCCAGCCAAGGTGGCATATTAAAAGCAGAGAGAGTGTCTTATGTCCCCTGAGAGGTCACACTAAAGGGCACCGGACAAAGACAGTATGAGCAATGAACAGATCCTGGAGCAGTCTATACTGGATGATCTACTCATTTACTTCACTGCGGATCCATTTAGTCCACAAGAAGTTTTCCATGACATTACTGTCCTATTCTTTACATAATTATCACAGTATATAAACCCTTTGGGTTGAGTGGTCAACGTCACTGTCTCAAGTATAAGTTTTAATGCACATTTTTGGGTTTTCCTCCATTTTATGTCACATGTTTTCATAATGTTTATATTGGTATTTTAGCTCACTAGTTTCAGTATTTATGAAAGCAAGATTTGGAATTCCTTGAGACTGAATAGCCAAAACCAAAACAGAATGAAACAAAATGAGTATCAGGAAATGTAAACTATCAGATCACTGGCCATATGTATTCAAGCTTGGAATGAATGTGGGTTGTCTCGCTTTAGGTTGTGCGAGAATATTTTTGGAAATGTTATGGTAGAATTTTTTGAGTGTGTGTGTGTGTGTACAAGTCCATGTGTGCAGGAGTACTAGGAAGTTAAGCAACAGATGGTATTAGAACCCTAATTATTTTTGCTTTCCAGCATCCTCTTCCGAAACATCACTGCTCTTCAGTGCACTACACCTTCCCTCACTATATCTGCATGCTTCCTGGCCTCTTTCGCCGCAGATTTGCTTTTCAAATTGCGAACTTGAACAGAAGTGTTGACTATTCTTCAGTCCTCAAACACAGTTTCATGAGTCCCTTTTGTTAACCTGGCAAAATCTGCCTTGATTTTAAAACTAATCTTTAAGGTTCAATTTTAATCCAGACTGTACTTGAATTTTAATCTATTTTGTGATTGTAAAGCAATTTAGTTGAATCAAAAACTCTTTCATTTTCTAATATAATTTATTTTATTATCATTAATTTACAATTACATGTGCAATATTACGATTATTAAACTACCCTTTCATCAGGTCCCCCCCACCAACCCCATTATAGTCACTGTCCATTAGCGTAGTGAGATGCTATAGAATCACTACTTGTCTTCTCTGAGTTGTACTGCCCTCCCCGTGCCCCCGCAACATTACATCTGCTAATCGTAATGCCCCTTTTTCCCTCTTATCCCTCCCTTCCCGCCCATTTTCCCCAGTCCCTTTCCCTTTGGTAACTATTAGTCCGTTCTTGGGTTCTGTGAGTCTGCTGCTGTTTTGTTCCTTCAGTTTTTTTTCTTTGTTCTTATACTCCACATATGAGTGAAATCATTTGATACTTGTCTTTTTCGGCTTGGCTTATTTCACTGAGCATAATACCCTCTAGCTCCATCCATGTTGTTGCAAATGGTAGGATTTGTTTTCTTCTTATGGCTGATAATATTCCATTGTGTATATGTACCACATCTTCTTTATCCATTCATCTACTGATGGACACTTAGCTTGCTTCCATTTCTTGGCTACTGTAAATAGTGCTGCAATAAACATAGGGGTGCATCTGCCCTTTTCAAATTGGGCTGCTGCATTCTTAGGGTAAATTCCTAGGAGTGGAATACCTGGGTCAAATGGTATTTCTATTTTGAGTTTTTTGAGGAACCTCCATACTGCTTTCCACAATGGTTGAACTAATTTGCAGTCCCACCAGCAGTGTAGGAGGGTTCCCTTTTCTCAACATCCTCGCCAACATTTGTTGTTGTTTGTGTTTTGGATGTTGGCCATCCTCACTGGTGTGAGGTGATATCTCATTGTGGTTTTAATCTGCATTTCTCTGATGATTAGCGATGTGGAGCATCTTTTCATGTGCCTGTTGGCCATCTGAATTTCTTCTTTGGAGAAGTGTCTATTCATGTCCTCTGCCCATTCCTTAATTGGATTATTTGCTTTCTGTTTGTTAAGGTGCATGAGTTCTTTATATATTTTGGATGTCAACCCTTTATCAGATACGTTTTTTATGAATATATTCTCCCATACTGTAGGATGTCTTTTCGTTCTACTGATGGTGTCCTTTGCTGTACAGAAGCTTTGCAGCTTGATATAGTCCCACTTGTTCATTTTGCTTTTGTTTCCCTTGCCCGGGGAGATATGTTCATGAAGAAGTTGCTCATGTTTATGTCCAAGAGATTTTTGCCTATGTTTTTTTCTAAGAGTTTTATGGTTTCATGACTTACATTCAGGTCTTTGATCCACCTTGAGTTTACCTTTGTGTATTGGGCTAGACAGTAGTCCAGTTTCATTCTCTTACATGTAGCTGTCCAGTTTTTCCAACACCAGCTGCTGAAGAGGCTGTCATCTCCCCATTGTATATCCAAGGCACTTTTATCAAATATTAATTGACTGTATATGTTTGGGTTAATGTTTGGATTTTCTATTCTGTTCCACTGGTCTGTGGGTCTGTTTTTGTGCCAATACCAAATTGTCTTGATTACTGTGGCTTTGTAGTAGAGCTTGAAGTCAGGGAGTGTAATTCCCCCTGTTTTATTCCTCCTTCTCAGGATTGATTTGGCTATTCGGGGTCTTTTGTGGTTCCATATGAATTTTAGAATTATTTGTTCCAGTTCATTGAAGAAAGCTGTTGGTAGTTTGATAGGGATTGCGTTGAATCTGTAGATTGCCTTAGGTAGTATAGCCATTTTGACAATATTTATTCTTCCTAGCCAAGAGCATGGGATGCATTTCCATTTGTTAGTGTCCTCTTTAATTTCTCTTAGGAGTGTCTTGTAGTTTTCAGGGTACAGGTCTTTCACTACCTTCGTTAGGTTTATTCCTAGGTATTTTATTCTTTTTGATGCAATTGTGAATGGAATTGTTTTTCTGATTGCTCTTTCTGTTAGTTCATCATTAGTGTATAGGAAAGCAACAGATTTCTGTGTGTTACTTTTGTATCCTGCAACTTTGCTTAATTCAGATATTAGTTCTAGTAGTTTTGGAATGGAATCCTTAGGGTTTTTTATGTACAGTATCATGTCATCTGCAAATAGTGACAATTTGACTTCTTCTTTACCAATCTGGATGCCTTGTATTTCTTTCTTTTGTCTGATTGCAGTGGCTAGGACCTCCAGTACTATGTTGAATAACAGTGGAGAGAATGGGCATCCCTGTCTTGTTCCCGATCTTAGATGAAAAGCTTTCAGCGTCTCACCATTAAGTATGATGTTAGCTGTGGGTTTGTCATATATAGCCTTTATGATGTTGAAGTACTTGCCGTCTATACCCATTTTGTTGAGAGTTTTAATCAGGAATGGATGCTGAATTTTGTTAAATGCTTTTTCAGCATCTATGGAGATGATCATGTGGTTTTTGTTCTTCTTTTTGTTGATGTGGTGGATGATGTTGATGGATTTTCGAATGTTGTACCATCCTTGCATCCCTGGGATGAATCCCACTTGATCATAGTGTATGATCCTCTTGATGTATTTTTGAATTCGATTTGCTAATATTTTGTTGAGTATTTTGCATCTACGTTCATCAGGGATATTGGTCTGTAATTTTCTTTTTTGGTGAGGTCTTTGCCCGGTTTTGGTATTAGAGTGATGCTGGCTTCATAGAATGAGTTTGGAAGTATTCCCTCCTCTTCTATTTTTTGGAAAACGTTAAGGAGAATCGGTGTTAGTTCTTCTCTATATGTCTGGTAGAATTCAGAGGTGAATCCATCAGGCCCGGGGTTTTGTTCTTGGGTAGTTTTTGATTACCAAATCGATTTCGTCACTGGTGATTGGTCTGTTTGATATTCTGTTTCTTCCTTGGTCAGTCTTGGAAGGTTGTATTTTTCTAAGAAGTTGTCCATTTCTTCTATGTTTTCCAGCTTGTTAGCATATAGATTCTCATAATATTCTCTTATGATTCTTTGTATTTCTGTGGGGTCCGTCGTGATTTTTCCTTTCTCATTTCTGATTGTGTTTATGTGTGTAGATTCTCTTTTTCTCTTAATGAGTCTGGCTAGGGGTTTATCTATTTTGTTTATTTTTTCAAAGAACCAGCTCTTGGTTTTATTGATTTTTTCTATTGTTTTATTCTTCTCAATTTTATTTATTTCTCTAATCTTTATTATGTCCCTCCTTCTGGTGACTTTGGGCCTCATTTGTTCTTCTTTTTCCAATTTCAGTAATTGTGTCTTTAGACTATTCATTTGGGAATGTTCTTCCTTCTTTAAATAGGCCTGGATTGCAATATACTTTCCTCTTAGAACTGCCTTTGCTGCGTCCCACAGAAGTTGTGGCTTTGTGTTGTTGTTGTCATTAGTCTCCATATATTCTTCGATTTCTGTTTTGATTTGGTCGTTAACCCATTGATTAATTAGGAGAATATTGTTAAGTCTCCATGTATTTGTGAGCCTTCTTGATTTCTTTCTAAAATCTATTTCTAGTTTTATACCTTGGTGATCTGAGAAGTTGGTTGGTAGGATTTCAATATTTTTGAAATTACTGAGGTTCTTTTGTGGCCTAGTATGTGGTCTATTCTGGAAAATGTTCCATGTGCACTTGAGAAGAATGTGTATCCTGTTGCTTTTGGGTGTAGAGTTCTGTAGATGTCTGTTAGGTCCATCTGTTCTAGTGTGTTGTTCAGTGCCTCTGTGTCTTTACTTATTTTCTGTCTGGTTGATCTGTCCTCTGGAGTGAGTGGTGTGTTGAAGTCTCCTAAGATGAATGCATTGCTGTCTATTTCCTCCTTTAATTCTGTTAGTATTTGTCTCACATATGCTGGCGCTCCTGTGTTGGGTGCATATATATTTATAATGGTTATATCGTCTTGTTGGACTGACCCCTTTATCATTATGTAATGTCCTTCTTTATCTTTTGCTACTTTCTTCGTTTTGAAGTCTATTTTGTCTGATACAAGTACTGCAACACCTCCTTTTTTCTCCTTGTTGTTTGCATGAAATATCTTTTTCCATCCCTTCACTTTTGATCTGTGTATATCTTTGAGTGTGAGGTGAGTCTCTTGTAAGCAGCATATTAGATGGGTCCTGCTTTTTTATCCATTCTGTTACTCTGTGTCTTTTGATTGGTACATTCAGTCCATTTACATTTAGGGTGATTATTGATAGATATGTACTTATTGCCATTGCTGGCTTTAGATTCGTAGTTACCAAGGGTTCAAGGGTTGCTTCTTTACTATCTAACAATCTAACTTAACTTTCTTGTTAAGTTATTGTAAACACAGTCTGATGTTTCTTTATTTCTCTCCCTTCTTATTCCTCCTCCTCCATTCTTTCTATAATAGGTGTTTTATTCTTTGCCTTTAGTTAGTATTTGGATGGTCTTTCTTTGCTATGATTTTATTTTCTCTGGTGACATCTTTTTAGCCTTAGGAGTGCTTCCATCTAGAGCAGTCCATTTAAGATATCCTGTAGAGGTGGTTTATGAGAGGCAAACTCTCTCAACTTTCGTTTGTCTGGAAATTGTTTAATCCCTCCATCATATTTAAATGATAATCGTGCTGGATACAATATTCTTGGTTCGAGGCCCTTCTGTTTCATTACGTTAAGTATATCATGCCATTCTCTTCTGGCCTGTAAGGTTTCTGTTGAGAAGTCTGATGATAGTCTGATGGGTTTTCCTTTGTAGGTGATCTTTTTCTCTCTCTAGCTGCCTTTAATACCCTGTCTTTATCTTTGATCTTTGCCATCTTAATTATTATGTGTCTTGGTGTTGTCTTCCTTGGGTCCCTTGTGTTGGGAGATCTATGAGCTGCGGTGGACTGCGAGACTACTTCATTCCCCAGCGAGGAAAAGTTTTCAGCAATTATTTCTTCAAAGACACTTTCTATCCCTTTTTCTCTCTCTTCTTCCTCTGGTACTCCTATAATGCGAATATTGTTCCGTTTGGATTGGTCACACAGTTCTCTTAATATTCTTTCATTCATAGAAATCCTTTTATCTCTCTCTGCCTCAGCTGCTCTGTACTCCTGTTCTCTGTTTTGTATTCCATTAACAGTCTCTTGCATCTCATCCATTCTGCTGTTAAGCCGTCGATCGCTTGTCTGATTTCTGCATTGTCTTTCCTCAGTTCCCTCACTTCCTCCCTCAGCTCTTGCACATTTCTCTGTAGGTCCATCAGCATGGTTATGACTTTTATTCTGAATTCTTTTTCAGGAAGACTGTGCATTTCCATCCCTTCAGACTCTCTCTCTGGGGTTGTCTGGTTGATTTTTGGTCTGAACCATATTCCTCTGTCTTTTCATGGCTATAGAATTGGTCACTGATCGTTGCCACGTATGTCGGCTGGGCTCTTTAAGATTTTAAAAAGGGAAGAAAAGAAAAGAGAAAAAAAAAGAAGAAAGAAAGAAAGAAAAAAAAAGAAAAAAGAAAGAAAAGAAAAAACAAAAACAAAACAAAAAACAAAAAA